>JALPQI010004793.1:0-69430 GCA_025490895.1 Thaumatotibia leucotreta
TCCTTTTTATATAAAAAAACATAATATCCCATCAAAAACATTACATGTAAAAAGGTGCAAGTCTCGCAGCATAGCAGTTGTTACACCACAAAAAAATTATGAGATCAATTGTTTAACCAAGTCAATAATTCTGTAGTTACTACAAGGGGGTATCCATAAAACTCGGTTTCTACTAACTTGCCTAACTTGAAACTGCATGTAGAAATACTCATTTTATTATAGGTATCAATAAAGAGTAAGCCAAATTAGCTTGAGATTACCAAGCGAATTAAGTTTGATGATCCACCACTACCTATCCATGGGAACATTTGTCTAGCAGCTTTGTCATAAATTGTTACCTTATAACAATTACTTAATTAACAACATCTTATAGTAACTGTATTAATATAAGATATCTGTATTTTTTTAATATAAAGAATGACTTGGCCATCGACCACATCTTACTGAATGTCTTTAGGGCATTGCTAAATTAGGGTTGTTTTAAGCAGTTGATTTTATTACTCACCTATGTAGTAGCGAGTGTTTTTATTCGTGAAGGTTTTTTTTGGTCGTAAAGCAAAATAATGGACATAATACGGAATTAAATCTGAGAGTGAGAGAGTGTTTTTCAAGAAATAGAAAATTTCGTTTGTTATAACATGGTCACCAGATATCCTATACACCGTTTGACAAAGGCATAATAGGATGACTATTTATATACTCTGACAACCAAATTATGTCAGTAGAAAAGCGTGCGACATTCAAAATTAGTATGAAGAATAGTAGGAAGGGCGGACAGGCCAGTAGATTTTTTTATTTCACGCGGTTTCCTATTGACACCGTTTGGTTTGAGTAAGAATATACATAAATGATTTAAGTAGTTTTAAGATAATATATTGATCAGAGTCTACCCTACATAATGGTGATAGGCTTCAGAGTCACGAAAAGTAGTTTTTGATCACGACCCAACCCAAATCATCCCTGTGCGATGGCCAAGTCATTCTTTATATAAAAAAAATACAGATATCTTATATTAATACAGTTACTATAAGATGTTGTTAATTAAGTAATTGTTATAAGGTAACAATTTATGACAAAGCTGCTAGACAAATGTTCCCATGGATAGGTAGTGGTGGATCATCAAACTTAATTCGCTTGGTAATCTCAAGCTAATTTGGCTTACTCTTTATTGATACCTATAATAAAATGAGTATTTCTACATGCAGTTTCAAGTTAGGCAAGTTAGTAGAAACCGAGTTTTATGGATACCCCCTTGTAGTAACTACAGAATTATTGACTTGGTTAAACAATTGATCTCATAATTTTTTTGTGGTGTAACAACTGCTATGCTGCGAGACTTGCACCTTTTTACATGTAATGTTTTTGATGGGATCTCATCTCTTTTTGTAGGTATTCTTCTTTTTTTTCTTTTCGGGTACTACTTCTTGTACGTCAGCTACCACTTTTCTCATAGCCCACTCTCTGTCTTTATGGGCTTTTTTCCGGGGCTTTGATGGAACAATTTCTGACAAGTCTGGACGGTATTTGCGTCTTAGTCTATTATATTCTAATATTGCAGATTCCTGCGCTTTAATGCTACCGAAATCGATATTTACTAGATGTATACCGTTAAAACTTGTGACCCTGGAAAGTGCTACATACGCTTGCCCACATGTAAACACTCCAGAACCGATATCCATTAGAGCATTGAACACAATTAACAGTAGCTTTATTTTAACTTCAACGCATTACTTCGTTGAAATTACCTACACAACAATGTCCAAATCTCTAGCAAATCAAATCCCTAAACGAGTTCGTAATCCTAAATTACCTACACAAACAATTTCTAAATTAGTATATGAACACAATTAACAATCGCTAGCACGACAAAGAATTAAAGATTTTTTTATTACTTTAACCCCAACGTATTATTTCGTTCATACGAAAGACCTTTTTTTTTATACCATGTCGGTGGCAAACAAGCATACGGCCCGCCTGATGGAAAGCAGTCACCGTAGCCTATGGGCGCCTGCAACCCCAGGGGTGTCACATGCGCGTTGCCGACCCAATAAAAACTTGTACACTCCTCTTTTGAAGAACCCCATACTGTAGTCCAACGGGAAAACCTCGGCAGGGAGCTCATTCCACAGACGGACCATCCGCGGGAGGAAGATCCTTTGAAACCGCAAGGTGCGCGACCATTTAGGTTGCAAGGTGTGAGGATGAGCGCCCAGTCGGTGGCGCGCGGTGCGATGATGAAAAGTGGACGTTGGCATCATGTCGAACAGTTCTTCAGAGCACAGCCCATTGTACAGACGATAGAACACACATAAGGAGGCGAAGTCTCTCCTTAGACTTAAGGGTTCAATACCGCCTGTGAGTCTGGGATCGTCGACTATTCGGACAGCTCGTCTCTGAACCGAGTCAAAGGGTGCAAGCTGGTATACAGGTGCTCCTGCCCAGAGGTGACAGCAATACTCCTGCGACTTATATAACAGAAGTCTTTGCCCCGGAGTAAAGCATCCCCTCGCTTTATTGAGCACACCGAGATTTTTGGATGCCAGCGTAGCTTTTCCCTCTAGATGACATCGGAATTGGACGTCGTTGGAAATGTCGACTCCGAGGATCCCAATACTCCCTGACATGGTAAGAGCTGTGTCTTGGAACTTTGGAGCCACAGTAAATGGGGTTTTTTTAAGCGGTAAACGCGCAAACTTGTGTCTTTGTGGGGTTGAACCTGACTAGGTTATCCCGACCCCATAACGAGACTCTAGATAAAGTGTTGTCGATGTCAGACACAACGACTCCGCGACTTTCCAGTACCACAGAGCGAGGGATATTAGTACGGCCTGTGTAAAAAGTATCCCCAGTACTGTCATCTGCATAGCAATGGAGGTCGCCGATAGACAACATGTCATTGATATGCAGAAGGAACAACGTTGGGGATAGCACAGAGCCTTGCGGGACGCCAGCGTTTATGTCCATGCTATCAGAGCAGCTACCATCTACTACGGCACGAAAGCGTCTGCCGGACAAAAAGCTAGCTATCCATCTGCATAATCCCTCGGGCAGTCCATAAGATGGCAACTTCGACAAAAGGCCCCTATGCCAGACCCGATCGAACGCCTTCGCTATATCTAGGCTGACTGTCAAAGCCTCGCCTTGACTCTCCATGGCTGAGGCCAAGCGGTGAGTGAGGTACACTAGAAGATCACCGGTAGAGCGACCGTGGCGAAAGCCATACTGGCGGTCGCTTATAAGATCGTGTTCTTCTAGGTAACCAAGGAGCTTAGCGTTAACTATACGCTCCATGACCTTAGAGAGAAGGGGGGTGATAGCGATAGGCCTATAATTCGATGGATCCGATCTATCACCCTTTTTTGGAACAGGGTGCACAAGGGCCGTCTTCCACGAAGATGGAACTTCCCGTTTGATACTGGAAAGAGCGAAGAGACGCGTTAACACAGGACACAACTCAGGAGCACAACGTTTAAGCACCACTGCAGGTATGCCATCTGGCCCGCTCGACTTGTGAACGTTTAACGACAGCAACTCCCGCCGAACATCTTTCTGTGAGATGCGAATTTCTGGCATGGAGTGTGCGCGCCGCGGGATGGTAGGCGGTATAATGCTGCCGTCATCGCTGACAGTCGAGTTCGAGGCAAAAACAGCACCTAGAAGATCGGCTTTCTCTTTTGCACTTATGCACCAGATTACCGTCAGCATTTCGCAGTGGTCGTGGACCTACGTTGAAATTACCTACACAACAATATCCAAATCTCTAGCAAATCTAAACCCTAAACAAATTCGTAATCCTTACAGACGTTGAAAAAGACAAATAATCGCTTCAGTACGCACACGAGAATCGCAAATTAATTCTGAAACACCCAAATAGCCATCCATTACCTACGGCGCACGAGCAACTGACTGTGACTGTCACACGGTGGCGTTGGCGGTGCGCGTCTGCGCGGCACTACCCGCGTCTCGCCCGCGCCATTTTAAAATACGACTGTATTATTAAAACGCCCTGTATTACATACCTACATTTATTACAAACCACAATTATTCATTTTTTTAGTTTTTGATATTCTTATATTAGGTATCTGATTTATTTTGTACTGGCATCATTTAAAAGTTACTTTTTGTTTAACAAGCACTGCGTACTCCCGACCCCGCGTTTGATTTGAAGTAATTTGAACGTTGTTGTACTACAAATACATTTCCAATTCGTTTGGCTAGGTTGTCCGTAGTCATATTTGATAATACATAAGTGAATTTTGTGATGTTAGGTATAGGTAGGTACTTAATTATTAATTGTTGACATCCGCATAAAAGCGTTAATGTAAATTTTACAGTGGGAATCCGAATAAGATGTTATTTTAAAATACAGCTTATTATAATATTAAACAATTTTACGGTAACTACGTTTATAATGATGATTTGCGCAGTGGACGACTTATGGCTGATATGATGATGATGATGACAGGGTAAAATGGAAATAGATTTTGTGTCAGGAGGGCCGCTACCAGATTCCGTGCTGCTGGAGGGCCTTCAGAGATTATCCCTCAATTTGGGATTTATGAAAATTGGGATTAGCATGAAAACTAAAAAAATAACAGAATTTAAAACTTGTAGGTATGGGACCAATAAAAATATTTGGCTAGAAAACCCACAATCCAAAGAACTCTTTGTTCCAACCCGCTTCATTCCGCCATATAAACTTATTTGCAACAACCGCATAATTAATTTTGTATTAGCATGTATTTGTATGGGATTACAAACTTATTTGAGTAGTTTGCATAATTTTAAAATCCGGCAGAAATTTCCAATTTTCAGATTTTTCGTGTAATAGGTAGGCTATAAACTACTTATGTTTCAAATTTTGAGCTCCTAGGCCATCTAGAAATACCTTAGATTATTGATGATCGGTGAGTCAGTGAGTGACAAAACTAAGGAACTTTGACATGCGGTAATTTTTAAACTACAAGTTATAATTGAAATCAAACAAGATTATTATGTAACTCATGTTATGGCCTACACGTCGCAGAAAATTCAGACTTCTAGCTGTAACCAGCGCGAAATTACAGACGGTTGAAAATGGTCTGAACGGCTTCGAGAAAAGGATGGTACGGCCGTGCCTTTTTTTTTGCTCGACTTGGCGGGGGCACTGCCATGCCCCCAGATACCAGATTCCGTGCTGCTGGAGGGCCTTCAGAGATTATCCCTCAATTTGGGATTTATGAAAATTGGGATTAGCATGAAAACTAAAAAAATAACAGAATTTAAAACTTGTAGGTATGGGACCAATAAAAATATTTGGCTAGAAAACCCACAATCCAAAGAACTCTTTGTTCCAACCCGCTTCATTCCGCCATATAAACTTATTTGCAACAACCGCATAATTAATTTTGTATTAGCATGTATTTGTATGGGATTACAAACTTATTTGAGTAGTTTGCATAATTTTAAAATCCGGCAGAAATTTCCAATTTTCAGATTTTTCGTGTAATAGGTAGGCTATAAACTACTTATGTTTCAAATTTTGAGCTCCTAGGCCATCTAGAAATACCTTAGATTATTGATGATCGGTGAGTCAGTGAGTGACAAAACTAAGGAACTTTGACATGCGGTAATTTTTAAACTACAAGTTATAATTGAAATCAAACAAGATTATTATGTAACTCATGTTATGGCCTACACGTCGCAGAAAATTCAGACTTCTAGCTGTAACCAGCGCGAAATTACAGACGGTTGAAAATGGTCTGAACGGCTTCGAGAAAAGGATGGTACGGCCGTGCCTTTTTTTTTGCTCGACTTGGCGGGGGCACTGCCATGCCCCCAGATTTACGTATTTATTTTATACGAAGCGGCCACATTTACAAATATGGCACTTTTGCTTATGCATTTCTTAACGTAATCACTTCTTTTTTCGTTTTATGGCACTTTTTCACAAAAATGTCGTGCATTTTGGTCGACGGTCGAGTCGCAACTGAGAAAATGGCGGTTTAGCACTGAAATTAGACTCGAAAGAGTGATAGTGCAAAAAGGGCACCTGCATATTTTTGATACTTATTAACGTCAAATCGACAGGTGTCTTAGTGCCACGTAAAATATTAGTGTTCATAATGTCGTTTTTGCAATAAAATAAATTTTCATGGTTTTTGAGTTGTGTCGCTTTTGAATTTAATGGACGATTTGTCTTCCAACCGTTGCGTGTATCACTCATTACGCACCCCTACGCTCCTTACACTTCACTATTATAAAACGTATAGGCATATATCATTACAACAATAATAAAGCGCTATTACTTAGCGAATCGACAGTGTTTAAGTTATCCCTTTTGGTAGGAGAAGAGCCAGAGGACGAGCCACCGGAGAATGATGTTCTGCCAGAAAATAGCAACTTACCTGAGGAATACCTCCGAGGACTCCCAAGAGGTAGTGACGGGGAAGAGAAAGAGGAGCGAGGACAGGACATACAGCCAGAGCTGGCTAGCCGGTGGACAAAACTCATATGGCAGGACTCGGAAAGGAAGCACTAGACAGTATTTTTAAATACCCCATTCCATCAAATTTTGATTGTGCCTAGCCCCTAAGATTAATCCAGAGATCTTGGCATCTTTATCAGGAATCACCACTAAGAGAGATAAAAGGATTATACAACGTCAAAATTTGACATACAAAGTAATGTGTGCTCTGGGTAAGTCCCTGACAATGTAAGGTGAGATCAACGCCAAGATCAGTATAGAGCAGGTAAATGATGCGGCAAAATTATGCACTGACATTTTTAACCAAGATTCCTCCTGAAGAAAATTATTTTCCCTATCTAGAGCAAACCAAACTATTAAGGATACTGTAAAGACACATTCCTGTTTGAAACAAATTGTGCGGAAAGCATTAAAGGTGCTCAGACCGTTTAAATTAAAGCTTCCGATCCCCCGACGCAACATAGTACCACTCAAAGTGCCCACTCAAAACCTGGCAAACATCAGACTAACACCAAGAAACAGGGAAATTGGCGGGCATGTGGCGGGCATCGTGCACCTCCGACACGGAAATACCATTCGCAGCAACGAGACGAGAAGCGGAGTCACCGGTCCCATCACACATACCGTCGTACATAAAATTTATGGTCAAGCTCGCTTTCAAACAATTTAAATATTGAGATGGTTATCGTTTCGTTATGATAACTTATTGCGTGTATGCTTACAACTTCAAATGGTTCAATGGGACGTGAGGAATCTCAGTGACATAAGTGAGTAATTTTTGTGTCTTCTGTATTGTTGCATATTTACTGTCGTTAGTGAGTAAGCTGAGTTGTCTGGGTCTGAGTCAATGTGGCCGTAACTTGCGGCGTCTGATAGGAAGTGATCTGTGGCGGTTTCGCTGCCGACTGCAAGTTGGCTTACATTGTATGATTGTAGTTCATCGTGTCTATCGTGTCTATGTGTGTATATGTAGTAGATTTTTTTCTCTCATGTCATTCGAAAGTGCTTATTAATAAGCTTACTTGAATAAAGAATAGTTTGACTTTGACTTTGACTATCTTCCATAATAATGTCTCGAATTAGCTTGGTCTGCGGTGAACGGGACCGAGATCGAGACGGCAAGCTAATTTTTGTGGGGGGCCTGTCCCTGGTGTATGGGTGGGTAGAGTTGTTCTGTTCCGAGATGAGTCGCGGACGCTCTCTTTGCTTGTTTGTCGTCTGTTCTCATAGTCCGGGTTAAGTTGGGAATGACAGTGGGAATGTTGGTGGTTGTCATGTCTCTGTCTCGGTGATAACCTACTTTGATAGTCATTTGAGGCGAGGCCTCTCGAGGGGCCGGCGGGGGGCGCCACATACCTAGAGGTGGAGGTTGCGGCGGTGGAGTCCTTTTCCAAGGATAGGTAGTAGTCCCTGAGGGACTCCGGGTGTTTTGCTCTAAGGAAATCAATTAGGTGCGTCTCACCAGCACTGCAGGCTGGGGAGAGGTGGCGGGGGGAGGCAGAGACGCTCATATTGGCTGATGGGTCTGAACCTTCAATTTCCGAGTAATCATACCGGACAACACGGTTTTTTGTGTCCTTGTTTTGTTGAAATGTATTATTTTTTGATATTTTTGGCGAATTTTCACTCATAACACCGAGTCTCTATCTCGCACGTAGGTAGCGTAAACGCACTCACTATAATTTAAAAGTCCCTGTCTTACACAAATTATTTATACGGCACACATATCAAAACTTTGTTCGCGGAGCAGAGCTCAACGCGACGGGGTTTTTTTGCGCGAAAATCGGTTTGCTCAATAGCGGTCGCGGAGCGCAAGCGTGCACTCGACGCGGCGAAAGGCGGGCGAATCTCCAACCGAACAAAAGCCTCTTCATCCAAAGTACCAATGGGAAAAGGGGCTCGTTTGATAATTTGTCATGCTGGATCAGCAAGCGGGGGCTTTGCTGAAGATAGCCTGTTGGCGTTTACGTCAATAACAACTGGCGACTACCACGAAGAAATGAATGGTGGAAAAAAATGCTTTCACACCTTCCGGAGCTATCTGATAAGGACAATGCTCCTTATCACTCTACTCAAATAAACAAAGCGCCGACAAAACGCAAAAACAAGTTAGAGATGGTAGCATGGCTACAAAGCAATGGTGTAGCAGCAGACGTGAGACTTACAAAATTGGAGTTATTTGACCTTATGGAACAAACAAGATCACATCGGCCTCAGTATGTGATTGATGAACTCATTGACAATATGGCATTGGAGCATGGGCACTGCTACTACACCGTGTTTTTATTGATTTCCGTTAAATTAAAGGGAAGCTTATTTAGGTCAAAAATAATCAATTTGTCTAAGAAACTAGTACCTTAACTCTTACTGTTATTGAGTTATTAAAAAAATAAGTTTAAGGACTGAACAAGTGTATTGCAACCTTTATTACACCCTAACGAAACTTATTTTGACATGTGCCGCCAGTCACCTGAGATCTTATTCTTAAGGTTATCTCACACTTGCTATTTCAATTATTATGTATGAAAACGAAAAATTTTTTTTTTTACGAATTAAACAAAAGCCGATGTACTAGGCAACTTCTATTAATGTCTCAAATCTCCTATCCTATTTAACGGAAATCAATAAAAACACGGTGTATAATGCCATTGAGCTTATTTTGAAACTATGTGAGTGGACGCCGCTACAGCAGCTACTTATGGCTTTATCCGTGCGGTGACGGAGTAAGAATACAAAAATCACCGCCCCTCTCTTCCCGTGGGTGTCGTAGGAGTCGACTAAGGGAAATACTGAGTATCCAGCTTCTCAGCCGGTGGTAGGGTATTTTTACTAGTACCCGCCTGGTTGGCTACCACCGTACATTCGGTGTAAACGCCCGTGAAATGACTTACCTTCGTGTTTGCCGTGTTTCGGGGTCAGCCGGTGTATTTACCAGCATCTAGCGGGCCAGCAAGGCGGTGGCAACTAACAGGTTACTAATTGTCTCCTGTTCGTTGCCGCCGCGATTTGGGCTCTACTTTTCACTTACGATCAGGTGGAGTAGAGCCACTTATTTGTTGTGCCAACGTTATTTTTATTGGGTCGGCAACGCGCATGTGACACCCTGAGGTTGCAGGCGCCCATAGGCTACGGTGACTGCTTTCCATCAGGCGGGCCGTATGCTTGTTTGCCACCGACGTGGTATAAAAAAAAAAAAAGATCATTGTGTGGTACGGCATTGCTGTGGTTCCGTGCGGAGCGCATGTTTAAGACGTGGGAGGAGTTTCAGACTGCTATACTCAAAGAATTACCTGATACTATAGATTCGAAAACAATCCATGAGCTCATGAGTGCGAGATCAAAAAAACATGACGAGTCATGCCTCGAGTACATGTTTATCATGAAAGCCTACGAAGGGCACAAGAAAGTGATGACGGGTTAAAAGCTATTATAGAGATCCTTCGAGAGAAGTCTCAGTACCAGGACTACTTTTTGAAAGTGGTTTGCTCTACAAAGGCATACAGAAGCATCTTGTGGTTCCAAAGAGTATGGAAACCGAGATTATAAAAAGAGCACATGAGAATGGCCATTTTTCAAAAGAGAAGTTAATCGAGCTTATCAGCAAAGATTATTTTTAATTATCAAGAATTTAGAGAGAAAGTTTGAAGAGTTTATAGTTAGCTGTATACCATGCTTGCTAGCAGAGAGAAAGAGTGGCAAGCTGGAAGGTTTCTTGCACCCTATTGACAAGCAAGAGCTACCACTCGAGACTCTTCACATCGACCATATAGGTCCGATGACGGAAGTAGGGTCTCTCTCTCTCTCTAGGAGTACTCATATCTATGAGTCTCCTGAATCAAGGAGTATTCAGGAACCTCATATCTACACTCGAAAAGATTTAAACCTCACTTTTCACTGAATAACATTATTAAAAGGATTATAAACCTCTATTCTCGAAGTCACTTTTTACTCAAAACCTCACTTCCTTATGACATTAAAAGAATCGATAACCTCTACTCTAAAATAGATAGGGGAGGTAGGGGAGGGAAGGGCAGTTGGGAGACATGGGCACCCCCTTTTTATTCTGATTTGATCAAAGATTTTATTAGTTTGTTAAAGTCATGACATTCAATTACGATAATTTACGCTTGGAGACCTTATACATCTCCAAACGTGCATTATATAATGTTATTATTATATACCTATTCGGAGAGAAACCTTTACTTCTCTATAAATTATTACTTATAAATGTTCTGACTTTTTAGAGACTTTACATCTCTTGTTATTATTATTCTATTTCAATTTATTTAAAATCATTTTATGTTTGTTTTTTAATGCATGTTAGTTGTAAGATGTACCATGATTGATTGAAAAAATAATTCCCGCCAAGTTTCTTACCGGTTCTTCTTGGGTCAGCGGTGTAGGGTTCGAACCGGAAGTAGTTTCAATACCTAGACGATTCAAAAGAGTTTGTTGCTATTCCAATTTGAATAAAGAATTATTTGACTTTGACTTTGACTATTTTTTTCTTGATTTGGTAGTTTACTTTACCGACTGGCAACACTATTCATCCATAGACTATCTGTATTTTCTGTCAGTTGTGAAACACAAACACGTTTGAAGGTTATGCGCTCGTAAAAGTAAATATTTTGCTGCGGTTTCGGATTGTAATAAAGAGAAAACTAATTAAAGGTATGTGTATTTTCTATTATTTATCTATTGTATATTTACTAATCCATGAATTAAACTGAAATTCAAGCCTAAATATGTAGATTCAAAAAATACCGGTAACCTACGTCGAAAATGTATGCGGAGGGAGCAATGGGCATTTGGCGCGCGGGTGGTTTGGGCATGCCCAATGCTCCCTCCTATTATGTTCAGTATAGGAGGAGTAGAGCCAATATTTAAGGTTTATTTTTAACTACAGAAATATGCCGTTTAAATTCAAAAAGAAAGGATTGCGACGGGAAATTCCTATAGATTTAATATTACGAGCCATAGAAGAAGTATCAAAAGGTTCATAAATAAAAACTACTGCTGATAAATACGGAATCCCTAGATCTAGTTTGCAACGGTACCTAAAACAAGATTCCATAAAGGATTTTGGTTTCGATTATTGATATAGTTTAATAATAGTTTATTTGTTAAATAATTTTTGAATTCCGTTATGGATATAAAGTGATTTATAGGCCGAGCCCAAGCCTCCCACAGGGTATGCCCAAGCCTCCCTACCATAGGGAGCATTGGGCACTTTTGACTTAGTTTATAAAATATCTCGTAATGTTGAAACTGATTGTGATTTTTAAGAAATCTCTTTAGTTATATCTAGCCAAATATGTGGTGCAATAAGAATTGGCAATAAAAGTTGATTATCTATAAAATCTGTTTTTTTATGCAATAAATAGTGAAAAGTGCCCATCCTCGCTCGGCAAGATGGTAACTAATAAATAGTTCATTCTGATTTCTCGATTAAGCTATTATTATTATTATTATGTGTCTTTTCCACATTTCGGAACCTTTAGTAGGCGTAAAATTGTTATTATATTATTATGACACCTCCCATGAATTAATAAGTTAATATTATGTGTAACAGAAATAGAAGTCCTAATTCAATTCAAAATAAATTTGTAATCTATCTGAAAACTACCAGTTTTCAGCCATCACCAAGGATGCGCAATTGCGCATATATTAAACGATTATATTATACCCACCCATGACTTATAGATTTATAAGTAGAGATTATAACCATGTGCCCAGTACAAACAAAAATAGGTGTTTGTACGGCAATAAATATTTATTATGTTATTGAAAATAGCTAACGTTAGGGACAATTTTTTACTGTGCCTTTGATCCCTCTTAAAAACTAAGTCTAGCAATTAAACAAAAATTGATTGGTACAAATATATTGTATTGATATAAATGGTAGTAGGTAAATGAATTATGAAAGAACTAAATAATTTAAACATCAAGATAAATAACGACAATGATGTCAGCCGTCAGCCTCTATGTTGTCCTGTATTTTTGATACGACTTATTTTACGTTTTTATAAATGTTATCAAACATAGCATTTCTTGTAATATGCTGCACGCAAACTCGGCGTTACATTTACAAAGGCCTTCTTCCTGGTTTTCCAAATCCTTCGCGTCGTATATCTCAATCCGAATTACTTTTAATCCCTTATCTCTTCTTTTAAATAAAAGAATAAGCCATCGTTTCATTATCAGCAGCGGATCTTTTGCGACTTGCGAGCGACATTTAATCCTATTTTTTTTTGTGTGCTACGTACAATTTCTTGTGGCACAAAATTGAAAAGTTCTTCACCTTCCTGTAATAAAGAAAATACAGAAGGTTAACATTGTACATATATAGGTATGATACAAATCTATAACAAATGATTTATTAAATCGTAAAACAATGAAAATGCATTGAAAAAGAAAAAGTAGGAAATTATTAAATATTTTCTATTGAGGATCAATATCCGCGCATCCAAACACCTAATTCTTGCTTTTTATAATCTGTGGTTCACTCTACCTTTTTTTTTCTCTCTCTGTGCCGACTGATGATGAGATACAATTGTTGTTCAATATGCTAATTATTTTAATATAAAGTAAACAGTGTTAAAAATGTAATACTCGTTTGATTTAAACAATAATCTCCAAAAGTGGTAGCAGAGCGTGGTTCCGGGCGTGGAAGTGATTTTCGATATATGTACGGGAACGCCGGCACGGCAACAGAAAAATGGCGTCTGCGGATGCACATTTCAATGCAATAAAAATTAAACAGTTTACAGGAGATGATTGCGCAATTTGGAAATTTAGAATTAGCAGCATATTAACCCATATATGCCCAGAACTATTTTTGGTCTCCGATTTCTTTGATTTTTTGATATGTGGGTGCCTAATGGGTTCTGATAAAAACTTCATTTAAAGATTTGAATTGGGGGGGAAGGAAGGGGGTTTTTTTTAATGGGTCGAAATCGACCCCTCGGGCAAAAAAATTACAAAGGGGTCGTTTTCGACCCACTTCCTGTAATGTGATTTTATGATAAATAAAACAGTTATTAACATGTTTTAATTATTTATTATTACTGAAAAATCAACGATGAAAGCTGAAGAAGCATTTTGCGTGTAAATTAACACCGCATTTCTTGCATTTAGTCACAGTTTTGTTCTTACAATAAGCGCAACGAAGTCTTGATAATGCCTTTACAATCATGTGTTCTGGGTTGTGTTTTCGCACCGTATAAGGGACAGTGGTTAGTATTCTTCTCGAGGGCCCAGGCAAACTCCTTTCACTGCCGTAATTCTGCAGCAAAACACGGGCAATGCCCCTTCGAAACTCCAATGTATGTCGCATTATTCACCGCGACATCAATGAGCCAAAAAAGGATCGGTGTATACCATTTCTTACCTCTCATACCGATTCTATAGACTCCCACGTTAGCGTCCAGTCGATCTACGCCCCCCATAAATCGATTGTATTGAGCAATTACATTTGGTTGTGGGACATCAATCCTCGACTTCAGCGCAGCAGAATATCTTGTCGCCGTTTGCATAGGCTCCACGCCGTGTTCAGTTGATAATAAAGTTACGACGTTATTATCATGCCACCTAACAGCGCATATCCCGTTAGTCTCATCCAATTGGTAATCATAGAACCCTCTCTCTTTTTTTTGGCATTCTTTCACGTCCTTCAGAGGGCAGTTTTCAACACGATTGCTGCGCACTGTACCCGTAACAAATACGTTTTTTTCTTTCATTTCAGTTACTAATTGAATTTTGGTCATAAGTTTACTGACGACATGACGACCTAAACCCGTCTCAAAACGCTCAGAGCGCCCTTGATAAGGATCTGCGTATAAACAATAGCCCAATCTTGTCGCAGCAATCCACATTTTGAAACCAAATCGTATTGGTTTGCCACTTATATGCTGCTTACAGCCATGTCTACCAAAATACGGAACCATGGATTCGTCAATGCTTATTTCTTTTTCAATGGGAGCATACTTTAGAAAATTTGCATTGAGCATATCAAGCAACGGGCGTATTTTCGCCATTTTATCATTTTCGGTAGTTCGGAGTTATTAGCAGTGGTCGGATATCCCGGTGCAACACCAGGGGATACGAAGTAGAAAAGTTAATATGGATATGACCTAATTTCCCGGGTTTAGTTTGATAAAAAAATATAGATCTGATAGGTATACTTAAAAAGGCAGCTCAAATTGCGAACATAAACGAAATCTTTGGGCGTTTTCACAAACCGTTGTTCAAAACACTTTTTTTTAATTCGGACAAGTTTGGGCTTGTTGGACTCAGGATCACGAGCTCTTTTAATTCTGATAGGTGAAAAAAACTGTCCCACAATTTTCGTACATTTTTAATTTCTTCCATTACGTTATCGCCATACAAAGTCTATAAAAACGATAGCGTAATGGTAAAAAACACATTTTTGGACACTTTTTTTCTCCTAGTAGGATTGAAAGAGCTCGTGATCCTAAGTCGAACAATCCCAAACTTGTCCGAATTAAAAAAAAGTGTTTTGAACTGTTTGTGAAAACGCCCCTTTACATTTACAGTATTGAATATTCTTCACCTTAATTTATTATATTATAAGCCTCATGGAGTTCAAGTTTGGCTACACAGATTAAATTAGAAGCAGTAACGGCACGAAATCCAGATTTGGATGACATTAGAGAATACGTAGACAAAATTTCAAATAATACCGCTCCTGATGAAGTGTCTCTTTACAAATTTGCTCCACTGAAATCCGTAAAAGTGGAAAGGACTTTTTCGGCGTACAAATGGATTTTAGACGTGAAAAGGAATCGATTGAAAATAGAGAATCTAGAGGAAATAATTACATATATGCTATTTTAACTTTATAGAACCTAGTAAGCCATAATTCTTTCATAAAATACATATATTTACTCTAATGTGTCTGCATAGGTGTGTCAAGTCTTCATGCTTAAAAATGTTTGATTTTATGTTACATACACGAGGATGTTTAATCCGTAACCAGGTATATTTTTTCTAACTTAGTAACTGATGACCTCAGGAAGACCATGTACAATTCAGTGGTTATTGGATACAATTTTTCTTTAACTTTAATTAATAAAATTTTGAGGTATCTGCGGGAGACCTCACCTAAAATGTTTAATTTAGGCTGGGTATGGATATTGTTTTAATCCTGATCACGGATTAAAATAATCGTGTATCATATGATATTTCTGTTTTTTTTTACGTTCGCATTTCTAGAAGTGAAACCTATTGTGCCTTAGTAAAAAGCTTCTATTTTTAAAGCTAAACTCTTTTATTTAAGAATATTCATACCAAAAGGCTATTTGGTACTAAGGTCAATATCAAACAAAATTTATAACCTATCTTTTGAAATACATAATTGTCGAAATCGCATAATAATAAACGCTTGTATGTACATGCACTTATTTTGCGTTACAAAATATTACTAATTTTTACTGGATGTAATTTTGTGGAATCCCGTGGTATATCCATATTAGTATAATGTTTGAGGTCATTCACCCCTTGTTGCACCGGGATATCCGACCACTGGTTATTAGCCACATGAAAATAGCGCAATATTTCTTCGAATCGATTTCGACGCATGCTTTTTGAGACAAGAATATTGTGGGTATCTTCATTCAATTCCCAGTACATGCGGCGCCGTGGCAAAGGGGCATAACCAGATAAAATAAGTATGGCAATAAAGCAGTACATTTCTTTGTCCGACAACGAAAAATTCATATTTCCCGATTGAACGGCATATATAACTGTTTGTCGAACTAAATGAACGATTATTTCGTGATCCAAAAACAACTCCAAAAATGTGACAAAGTCAGTATCTTCGGACAAAGTTGTAACGGAACGGGGTAATGGTTCAGTCCACTCACGGTTAGCCTCGGGAAGGTCCTTCTTCAGCCAAGTGCGCTCACCACCCGCTTGACGTGGAGTAGCTGTAGTTCGCCCTCTTCCTCGTCCTCTTCCTCGGCCCCTTCCTCGGCCCCTTCCTCGCCCTTGACCTTGGCCCAATTCACAGCTGTCTTGCTGAAGAGCTGGTATATCATCAGATATTAATTGATCTTCACTTCCAGGTGGTTCGTCACAGTGATTAGCCGACGCCCCGCGTCCTTTTCCGCGCCCCCTTCCACGTCCACGTCCTCGTCCTCGCCCTCTCCCACGTCCTCTTCCACGCCTCGTTCCAATATCTTGCTGAATTGGCAAAGACTGTGTACTATCCGGTTCCTCATCCTCGCTGGACGTAGTTTCCTCAGCAAACGGACGTTTCAAAACTATACTGGCAGGTGCAAGTAGCTGACGACGTGATAAATTATGAAAATATACCTCTTCTTCGTCACCGGAATCGCCATCAGATACTATGCCGTCGCCAGGAGGTTCAATAAAAATATCGGCTCCTCGAATATCATGTTCAAAATCATAATTTTCCAACGCCTCGATTATATCATTTGTTGTTAGTACACGTCTGGACCTAGAACAAAATAATGGCCAATTTGTAACATATCTGCCCGAAGGGTCGTTAACGACCCACAAAAGTTTTGACGACTACCACTCTGCCAAAAACCATTATTTTTATTTACTTTTTCCAATATAAACTAGATAAACTATTTAATTTTATAATAACAACACTAGAAAAGGAATATGTACGCTAAAAAAAATAATACTTACATTTTTCTCAAGAAAGATGCACTTTTTCGCCATCACAAATCAAGTCGTAACTTGCACTGACACCAGAGGTCGCAAACGCATCAATCAACCTACGTTACCTATTTGTTTTAAGAGACAGTACCCTCCCCCTCTCATAGATGGCGCTATTCGTTGCGAATGAGCGCTTACGTTTGAGAATCTGCGCGTTACCTGATACCTAATTTTCGGGGCAAAAACGACCCCCTGGGCATATATGGGTTAAGAGCAATTGACTGCATTAAGGCGATCGAGAGTTCGGGTTTCGCAAGTGTTCCGGAAAACAAAAATGCCGAGGCGAAAGCACAAAGCATAATTATCAATGGCGTCGCCGACAGGCGCATTGCCACATATATCAGCGCGTAATGTAATATTTGACGAGACTAAACCGGTTTGTGACAAATCTACAGAATTTATATTGGATAAGACAGAAGACAAAAGAGAGGAAATGTGAATAGAAGAATTAGAAGAACAGGTAACTGAAGAAGAACCCAAAGAAGAAAATATAGTAACAAACAGGAAGGAAAATAAATCAATGAATAATGAGAATAAACAAGAGAGACAGGAAGAGGACAAACAAGAAATTGGAACAGAAGTAAAGAAGCCAGAGACTAAGAAACCGGCATGGCAAAAAGACTATGTAATTGACTTGGATAATAATGATTCAGCATTGTATGCTTTGTTAACGAGCTATCAAGATGTTCCGACTTCTTTTTGATGGCATAAAAGGAAGAGAAGATGAACAAGATTGGAATAAAGCAATAAGTGAAGAGTTAAAGGTTTTAAAGGAAAATGAGACTTGGGAATTTGTACCAATAAATGAGAAACTTTTGGACAGTCGATGGGTGTTTACAAAGAAAAATATAGGAGAAGAAGAAATATGTAAAGCTAGATTAGTAGTCAAAGGTTATCAGCAGAAAGAAAAATTAGAAAATATATACTCACCTGTATTGAAGCTACAAACCTTAAGAGTTCTTCTATCAATAGCTGCTCAGAAGGATTATGAAGTTCATCAAATGGATGTTAAGGGTGCTTTCTTGTATGGAAGAACTGATGAGGCAGTATACTTGAAACCCCCACAAGGATTGACAGTTCCCGAAGACAAAGTTTTAAAACTACAGAAATCTTTATATGGTTTGAAAAAGAGTCCTAAATATTGGTATTAAAAATTCACAGAAGTGATATCAGAATATGGTTTTAAACGTTCACAGAATGACTACTGTCTGTACAGTAACGGAGATTTATACCTTATTTTATATGTTGACGACTTGTTGATAGTAGGGCCTAGCATGACATAAATAGAGAATGTTAAGAAGTTTTTAAAGACAAAATTCAACATGAAAGACTTAGGTAGTAACAGACTGATGTACCTAGGTATAAGTATTGAAAAGAAAAGTGACTGAATTTATCTTAATCAGACTAAGTATTTACAGCAAGTACTTCAGATGTATGGCATGGAAAATTGTAAGGGTTTGACTTCACCTATGGAATTAAACTTTAAATTGGACTTTGACTTGAGTGAGGATGACATGACATTAGAACACAAGTGTAGGTCACTCATTGGCTCTTCGATGTATGCTATGGTGAGCACTAGACCAGATCTAACAACAGCAGTTTCATATTTAAGTAGATTCCAATCACAACCAACATTAAAATTATGCCAAGCATTAAAACGCATGTTAAGATATGTACTTGTAAAACAAACTATTAATTTCAACTTAATATATTCAAATTTTGAAACAGAGACATTGATAGATTTTGCTGATGCTGATTTTGCTAGGAATAATGACAGGAAATCCACAAGTGGATATTTATTTAAATTGTTTGATAGTATTGTAACTTGGAAATCAAAGAAACAAAGCACCGTTGCTTTGAGTACAAAGGAAGCAGAATTAATTGCATTATGTGAAGCATCTGTAGAAGCATGTTGGTTAATGAAACTATTGTCAGATTTTAATATTAAAATACAGAATACTGTTATTTTTGAAGATAATCAAAGCACAATGAAAGTTGCTAAAAATCCTCATCAAAAGCGCTTAAAGCATGTTGATGTTAAATTTTATTTTATTAAACAAAAGATTGAAGAAGGTTTAATTACTGTTATGTATGTATCTACAAATGATCAAGTAGCAGATATACTAACCAAGCCATTGTCAGGAGAAAAATTCTTAAGATTGTGTAACTTACTTAATTTGTATAAATGTTAGTTAATGACAGATGTGCAGATATTGAGGGAGAGTATTGAGGATCAATATCCGCGCATCCAAACACCTAATTCTTGCTTTTTATAATGTGGTTCACTCTACCTTTTTTTTCTCTCTCTGTGCCGACTGATGATGAGATCCAATTGTTGTTCAATATGCTAATTATTTTAATATAAAGTAAACAGTGTTAAAAATGTAATACTCGTTTGATTTAAACAATAATCTCCAAAATTTTCTTCGGTTACCGCGAGGATTACACATGAAATAAAACTATGAAAACGGATAAACTCGCGTATATTAACTAATCATCCGCAGACCACGAACCCTGTAAAGTGTTCGAAACGTCGGAATGAAGTTAAAATTAGTTAATATACGCGAGTTTATCCGTTTTCATAGTTTTATTTCATAGGAAATTATTGTTTAACATATTACCTGGCTGCTTTAACTTTTGAAATAAACTCTCTTAGAATAAAATATAAGTATGAATATATTAATGTTTTAAACAAGATGTTATTAATGTTTTAAAACAATGCTATTTTTAATATGAACTAGACACTTACCGACATTATAAGGCGAGGACTTGACATAACAGCACAGCAGCACGAAAGAAAATGAACCCATTTTTCTAGAAAAATATTATATTTATAGGCTTTGCTTACTATGAAAATAACTGACATAAAGTTCAAAATCAGCTGCAAATATAATTAATGCTTTCGCTACTGTTGAGGCTCGTCCATAGGCAGCCAGGGAAGGTATCACTACTAGGGTTGGATTTTGATTCTTGACGATAGTCTCTAATAAATGTATGGAAGTCTTCAATGATTGTTTATTATTTTTGCTTGAGATAATAGGTTTATAATATTTTCTTCGGTTACCGCGAGGATTACTCATGAAATAAAACTATGAAAACGGATAAACTCGCATAAACTGTATATAGGAAACCTACTCACACTGATAGGTATTTAAATGGCAATTCCCACCACCATCCCAGCCAACTAGCTACTGTAGGCAAATCTTTGTTTCAGAGAGCCCAAAAGATATGCGATGATCGGCATCTAGCTGCGGAGCTTCGGCATGCTAGGCAGGCACTTCGGGCAAACAACCTGAAGATCCCTCGAGCCGATCAGAAGACTCGTATGAAGATTCCCACTGTTGAGCGCAGGCCAGCCGTTCTGCCTTTTGTTGGAGGGGTTACAGACAGGATCAGCCGCATCTTGAAACGTGCTTCTATTAAAACCTATTTTAAGCCAATGAAGAAGATGTCGCAGTTTCTGAGGCCTGTTAAGTATAGCACCCCCTTACTGAATGCAGGAGTGTATAAGCTGGACTGTGAATGTGGGCTTTCATATGTTGGGCAGACAAAGAGGAATATCACTACTAGGGTGAAGGAACACATAGCCGATGTCAAGCACCGTCGACAACAGTCTGCGGTTTGGGAGCATGTCAGTGATGGACCGAATCATTCTATTAAGTTTGACAAGCCTTTGGTCCTTGTTAAGGAGAAGAGAAACATTCCTAGAATGTTGCGTGAGGCTATTGAGATAATGAAATATCCAAACTTTAATAGAATGGAAAGAAGCTTGTCTCTACCATCAGCTTGGGATCCAGTTGTTCATCTGATAAAGGAACAGTCTAGACATAAAGCGTGAGGCTGATGTATTTGGCGGTGGTGACCATTTTCCCCCCCCTTTTTAGTACTGGCAACATTTTTTCAAAATTATTTTAAATTTCCTTATTAATCAAAATTGTATGTTTTGGTTTAATGCATGATGATCTTAAGATGTACTACAAATGTTTTTTGAAAAGAGTTGTCCCGCTGAGTTTCTTGCCGGTCCCAATTTTGGGATACCTTCCTAACAATACAATCATACAAAGGAAGGAAATACTTCTCAGGCAGTGGCGTAGGGATAGAACCGGCGTAGATTATTTATTTTGTCTCTTGTCTTCATTCTGAAAATATTTGTAATGAATAACTAGCTTAATTTCCAAATTTTGTATGTACATCCACCCTTAAAATTTATTGTCTGTGGTTTAGTAATTTTGCTTTGGTGGGTAGTTTTGTACTTATCTTTCTTATTTTGATGGAGGTAGATCTATCAAATTTCCTCCATTGTCAGTCATCCGCAGACCACGAACCCTGAAAAGTGTTCGAAACGTCGGAATGAAGTTAAAATTAGTTAATATACGCGAGTTTATCCGTTTTCATAGTTTTATTTCATAATAGGTTTATTGAAAATATACATTAAATTAAGTAACAGAGATGTGGTTCGAATGAGAATCGTTGGCAAGTGAGAGAGGCTCCCCTCGCGTCGCACCCCGCCGCGGACTGTGGTTGCTGGCGAGGCCCAGAGATGGCGCTGCGCGCTAACATAAGCCGCCCGCCTTGGAAGCTCCAGGTGCTTCCAACGAAGTGGAGGCTCGATGGTCACGACGTGGCGACATGATGTGATGAGGTTGAAACCCATGTTAGGTTTCATCTTTCAGTAGGGCATATTTTTGGGAATGCCAGGCGAACGATCCCGGTCGCAGTTTTTATGTCGGCGACCCGAGATATGCCGTCTGTGCCGATGTAAGTTTGTAGAATTCTACCTAACCGCCATTTGAGGGGCGGCAGGTTATCTTCTTTAATAAGGACAAGGGTGTTTGGTTGAACCTCGTCCTTGTTCTTCTGCCATTTTGTTCGGGTTTGTAGTTCGGATATGTACTCCTTGGACCACCTCTGCCAGAACTGCTGCCTCATCAGCTCCAGTCGACCATACAGCTCCAAGCGATTCGCAGCCTGGGAGGTGACGTCTTCCACGAGTGGCGCGGTGAGCGGTCGGCCGAGCAGGAAATGTGCTGGGGTAAGAGGACGGAGGTCGTTTGGATCTGCTGACAGAGGACACATGGGCCGGGAGTTCAGGACGGCTTCAATTTGTGTTAAAATCGTGCTGAATTCCTCGTAAGTAAAGTGTAAGTTTCCGATTACGCGACGGAGATGAAATTTGCAAGATTTCACCCCTGCCTCCCATTGACCACCGAAATGCGGCGTATACAGTGGTGTGAAGATGAGTTTAATATTTTCAGTCGCTACAGAGCTAATTAGTTCATTAGAGTTTAGGTTAAGAAAGCTAGTAAGTTCTTTCATAGCTCCAATAAAGTTTTTCCCATTATCAGAATAAATTTCTAAGGGTTTTCCGCGACGAGAGACAAACCTTTTCAGTAGGTAAGGTATGCATCAGTGGACAAACTTGTTACCAATTCTAAGTGTATGGCGCGCGTGATAAAACAAACAAATAAACACAAGTAACATTTTTCTAACTTTGCACCTCTTCCCCTACGATAAACAATGGCCCGGCATAGTCAACGCCGCAACGTATGAATGGCCAACCGGCTTCGAGTCTACTTCTAGGTAAATTTCCCCCATTAAAATTGATATCGTCTTGCCATTCATACGCGTGCAGGTTATGCACTTGTGCACCATATGGCGCGCCAGATTTCTCCCGCCTAGAGGCCACCATCGCTCGCGGATAGTAGCTAACATGTAATAAATAAATATAATAAATGTATGTTTGCTACACAGAAGTATCGGGTGTTTTTTATCGAAAGTAAAGTCCGCTAAATTAGACAATCTACCGCCAACTCTAATTTATTTATTTTCGTCTATAAATATATTTAACCCTTAAATGCATGGTGTAGGATGCAGCCTACATAACCAAAACATGGTTAGTGTTTGAAATCTAGATATGTATGTATTATGTTTTTGTATGATTTGGCAAGAAAAACTAACGCCTTTTCACATTTATTAACGATTTTTTGGCAACACTGTGTATAAAAAAAGTTATAAACGTTTTTAACTCAAATGGCGGCAATTTAGAAAAAGTTGAATATTGTAGGTTTTCTTCGACTGTGTTTAGTGGTTTTTAACTAAGTAAGTAAGTAATTATTTTCTATTACAATTCTGTAACTCATTTCATAACGATTTTATTTTTACAAACATTAATTAAGGTCTCAGCCAGAAAGTAAAGAATATTTACATATTTGATCTTGTAGGATCTAGCCTACATTATGCACTCCCGGCACTTTGAAATTACTATGGGCACTATCGAAGTTATTCTGGTTGACTTTAACTCGTACATTATTTTGATATTTTTACTAGGTTATTTTATTTCATATTTGTTATTACTTAGATAAACAACTAAAGTAAGGAATTATTGTTATTTTATTGTTATTAGTAGGTTTATTGTGATTTTTTTAAGATTCCATAAACTTTAATAAAATTGGCTGATGGCATTATTCATTGTTAAAAAAAATTACTTTAAATAATTGCTTATTAAGCAAACGTTCAAAACGGCGGAAAACGGACAAAACTTAATAAAAGTGAGTAAAAATGAATTCATTTAGACGAAATCCAAGAAAATTGTACAACTTGACACAAATTAAAGTTTTGAACCTGTTACATTCAAAATTCGAATGTATAATGAATAATTGGAAGAACTCTTGCTTAGAAAACGTATGTAATAGTACATTACTATAGAGGATGGGAAACGAAGGGTTACAGGCCAAGTAGATATATCTGGCCGAAGGAACTGAGGCCAGATAGGGATACGCGGCCTATAACCCTGTTTCTCGCCGAGATTTGTATAGTGCTTTTCTCAAACTTGCCATGAAATAAAACAAACTGATTTCGCCGAACCATACTATTTCATTTGTAAATATACCAATAGTACAGTATCATAAAACATTAAAAAAAAACATTCGCGCCTAATTTTTTTTTAAATCTGTTTGAGGTATTCTTTTACCTGGTGGTATAGACATCAGTTCTAAGGTTTTTTTTTTTTTCTGTGGCTGAATGTCAAGACCTTGTGTCACAATTTGACGTTTCAAAACAAAAGACAGTCTGTTTGCAGTCCTAGGTGTGAAAAAAAATATAACCTAAAAACTAATGTCTATACCACCAGGTTAAAGGATACCTCAAACAGATAAAAAAAAAAGTTAGGCGCGAATGTTTTTTTTAATGTTGTACGATACTGTACTATTGGTTTATTTACAAATCAAATAGTATGGTTCGGCGAAATCAGTTAGTTTTATTTCATGGCAAGTTTGAGAAAAGCACTATACAAATCTCGGCGAGAAACAGGGTTACAGGCCGCGTATTCCTATCTGGCCTCAGTTCCTTCGGCCAGATATATCTACTTGGCCTGTAACCCTTCGTTTCCCGTCCTCTATAGTAATGTACTATACATCTAGGTTAATGTTTTTTACTGCTAAATGCCACTTTGTTAGTACATTTGAATCTATTTCAGATTGATGACGTTCAGTACGAGCTGTATTTATTACCCATTCCTCGAACAGTAATGGTAGATTTGTTTTTTGAATGGCTACCAATGTACCATATATCACTTGAAGACGAAGGAATGAAACCAACTGGGGTTTTTGTGATGATTGTAATATTCAATACTGGCACCCAAGCAATCACATTGGCGATTATCCTCTTCAATACTTATATTGTCAACGTTGTACGCTGTGTTTATTCTGTAAAATCGAAAATTAAATAAGCAGATTACGTAGAAAAAGCTCCGTTTCATCAAGGGTATGTTACCTACTATTGTACAAAGCGTAAACTTAATTATTCTTTAAACTTTCTTATTCGAGAAGCTTCAAATTTAAAACAGGTAGTTCAATGCCTATCAAGTCATAGAAAACTAAAAAAAATTGAAATTACAGTCACGTTTTAAATATTTTCAAAATGCATGTATAAGTTTGTAATCCAATACAAATACATGTGTTTACAATTAGTTGTTTGTTGTACAAAGGTGCAAAAGTGTATGTTACCCTTGAGTGTGGAATTGAAACACGAGCTAGCGAAAGGATTCTACAATTGAACCGCGAGCGAAGCGAGTGGTTCAAAAATAGAATCCTGAGCTTAGCGAGTGTTTTTCAACACACGAGAAGTAAAATACATTTGCGCCTGTGTGTAACACAAAACTTTTCACCTCACTATATCGCAGAAAGTCCAACATGCAAAAAAAGCCTATAAAAATAAATATTATACGTGCTTGAAGGTCAAATCACTTTATCCAGTAGTGGATAAAATGCGTTTTTAACCGCTTGTATTGAAGAATCTTCAAGATCAAACTACTTAATCCACTAGTGGATAAAATGCGTTTTTACCCGCTTGTATTGAAGGATAAAGTACGGCTTTACGAGCTAGTGAGGGGAAAAGTTAATTATACAGTCCCGGCAATCTATTATAGTATTTTGGTTTTGGTTTAATAAGCATGCATGAGTATGATATGAGTATTTCATAGGTATGAATATGGTAGTACGTTATAAAGTTTTGAGATATAATGTAGAAATTGTAGAACCAAGTCGGATAGTCAATAAACCCAGGGGTGTTCATAGAGCTCGATTTCTATCGACTTGCCTTTTTTAAAATGTGTTGATGTTCCTTTAAATTTTTAAAATGAAGGACACTCGTGGGCTTACTGACTACCCGACTTGGTTCTAAATTTTATCTCGAAACTTTTTTGCAGTAGAAGACCCGCATAGCGAGACTTGCGTTTTTTTTAATGAAATGTTTGTGATGGGTTACGTTTTGTCTCATCCCACTTGATCTTAAGCGATGGTTTGCGTTTTAAGTAAGAGCAATAACTACAAGATTGCAATATTTTATTTACAGGGACATAATACAATAAATAGGAAAATAAAATGTATGATGGTGATTCTATCGAAAAAGAAATATATTCCTACTTAAACAGCATCGACACCGCTTTATCTGAAGATGAATTTGATGAAAATGAAAATGGTGAGGAGGAAGACTTGATCTTCTACAAAAGTACGAACGATTTATTGAGAGATTTGGAAAATGACGATGAAGAAGAATATCCAGATCCTCCCCTCATTCAAAATGCTCCATATCCCACATATATTCAACCAACAACTCGCTCTCAAGTTGTAGATTAAGACCCGCCACTCATAAACGATTTTCATGGGGATACATTAGTTCAAGCACCACCAACACGAGAATTACTTAGAAATTTGGTTTGGAAAAAAGAGAACATAGAAAGCACTGACACGCAGTTTCGAGGGCAAAATGAGTACAATTCTGATGTAAAGTCCTTAACTAGCAAGTATGATTTTTTTTCATTCTTTTTAACAGATGAATTATTGCAAATTATTGTTGATGAAACAACACTTTACGCTACCCAAAAAGATCCGAACACGAATTTCACAACTACTGTTACTGAAATACGAAATTACTTCGGGATATTGTATTTTATGTCTGTGGTAAAAGATATCCCAATGTTAGACTCTATTGGTCAAAGAAGTACGGGTTTGAACCTGTTTTCAAAACCATGTCACTGAATAGGTTCGAAAAGATAAAATCGTATATACATTTCAATAACAACGATACCCTTTTGCCCTCTAACGATCCGTGTCATGACAAGTTGCATAAAGTACGACCCGTAATTAATTATCTAAATGATCGTTTTGCGATTATACCGTTGGAGCAACGATTGGCTATAGACGAACAAATGTGTTCGACAAAAATCGGACATTATTTGAAACAATACTTGCCCAATAAACAGTGGTCGGATATCCCGGTGCAACACCAGGGGACACCAAGTAGAAAAGTTAATATGGATATGACCTAAATTCCCGGGTTTAGTCTGAAAAAAAATATAGATCTGATAGGTATACTTAAAAAGGCAGCTCAAATTACGAACATAAACGAAATCTTTGGGCGTTTTCATAAACCGTTGTTCAAAACACTTTTTTTTAATTCGGACAAGTTAGGGGTTGTTCGACTCAAGGTGCGTTCAAACCAAAAGAGCATTCGCTATTCTAACCCCCCACTCTACAAAATTCGATCGTTATACAAAACGTGATTGGTCGATTTCGTAGAACGGGGGATAGAACAGCGAATGCTCTTTTGGTTTGAATGCACCTTCAGGATCACGAGCTCTTTTAATTCTGATAGGTGAAAAAACTGTCCCACAATTTTCGTACATTTTTAATTTCTTCCATTACGCTATCGCCATACAAAGTCTATAAAAATGGGGCACTTGGCTTTCAGCCGTTTCGTGTTATGTGAAATATTTTAAAGAGATTAATGACGTCGTGCGTAGTTTGAAATTCTCGGAAGCAGTTTCAATTAAAAAAGCTAAATGGATTTTAGAGATCTTTGTTTTATAAATGAAAACTTTAAAATAATTGAAATTGCTTTAACCAGACTGGAGGGACGCAACATTACAATTGTTGAAGCCTTAGAAATTTTCGATGAAGTTAAAACAATTGTAAACTGGAGTTCAAGTTTGGCTACACAGATTAAATTAGAAGCAGTAATGGCACGAAATCCAGATTTGGATGACATTAGAGAATACGCAGACCAAAGGCCATAGTCGGATTTTCATAGTAAGTCAGCCTTTAAATCAACCAGACTCTAGTATTTTTTTGTGAGTACCTCTTATGGTGAAGAATATTTCTGCTGAGTATCAACGTCCTATCGGTGACAGTTTTTGACTTATGATTTTTTTTAGTTTTTTCTTTAATGTGTTGTATCTCAGGATGTATAAAAGCGAATTGCTTCAAATTTTGAAATAATGTTCTTTATTTAGATATGCATCGAATTTAAAAAAATGAATATCGATTGTCGTATAAAAAAAAGAAAAAAAAAGACCAAAAAATTTTTTATATTTTTTTTTGTGTACCTATGAAGTAGTGACACCTCTATTTTCTTTTTCTAATTATAGACCATACATTGGCCTACTAGTTGCCTAAGTATCAAAATTTTCCAAGCGGTACTTCTTACCAAAAATCGGCAATATGTGTGGTCAAGTTCTGCATTCAATCGGTGTTTTTCAATGTAGTATACAAACTCTTCATTTATATTTGAGTTTTCTTATCAGGTTATCTTATTTAAGAGTAAATGCTAATGACAACTTAATGTCATCATGATGCAAGCTGTTTATTTCATTATTAATCGGCCGTTTACCATTTCAACTAGCGTATCTCGATAATATTTAACTGCAATATATTATTTTTAATGAATATCTCATAAATAATATCGAATTACGCTAGTTAAAATAATAAACGGCCGATTAATAATGAAATAAACAGCTTGCATCATGATGACATTAAGTTGTCATTAGCATTTACTCTTAAATAAGATAACCTGATAAGAAAACTCAAATATAAATGAAGAGTTTGTATACTACATTGAAAAACACCGATTGAATGCAGAACTTGACCACACATATTGCCGATTTTTGGTAAGAAGTACCGCTTGGAAAATTTTGATACTTAGGCAACTAGTAGGCCAATGTATGGTCTATAATTAGAAAAAGAAAATAGAGGTGTCACTACTTCATAGGTACACAAAAAAAAATATGAAAAATTTTTTGGTCTTTTTTTTTCTTTTTTTTATACGACAATCGATATTCATTTTTTTTAATTCGATGCATATCTAAATAAAGAACATTATTTCAAAATTTGAAGCAATTCGCTTTTATACATCCTGAGATACAACACATTAAAGAAAAAACTAAAAAAAATCATAAGTCAAAAACTGTCACCGATAGGACGTTGATACTCAGCAGAAATATTCTTCACCATAAGAGGTACTCACAAAAAAATACTAGAGTCTGGTTGATTTAAAGGCTGACTTACTATGAAAATCCGACTATGGCCTTTCAAATAATACCGCACCTGAAGTGAAGTGAAGTGTCTCTTTACAAATTTGCTCCACTGACATCCGTAGAAGTGGAAAGGACTTTTTCGGCGTACAAATGGATTTTAGATTTGAAAAGGAATCGATTGAAAATAGAGAATCTAGAGAAAATAATTATATCCTATTTTAACTTTATAGAACCTAGTAAGCCATAATTCTTTCATAAAATACATATATTTACTCTAATGTGTCTGCATAGATGTGTCAAGTCTTCATGCTTAAAAATGTTTGATTTTATGTTACATTACATACACGAGGCTGTTAATTGATGACCTCTGGAAGACCATATAGGTACCATTCAGTGGTTATTGGATACAATTTTTCTTTAACTTTAAATTAATAAAATTTTGAGGTATCTGCGGGAGACCTCACCTAAAATGTTTAATTTAGGCTGGGTATGGATATTGTTTTAATCCTGATCACGGATTAAAATAATCGTGTATTATATGATATTTCTGTTTTTTTACGTTCGCAATTTCTAGGAGTGGAACCTATTGTGCCTTAGTAAAAAGCTTCTATTTTTAAAGCTAAACTCTTTTATTTAAGAATATTCATACCAAAAGGCTATTTGGTACTAAGGTCAAACAAAATTTATAACCTATCTTTTAATATAATTATTATAATATCTAAAATAATTGTGGAAATCGCATGATAATAAACGCTTGTAAGTTCACTTATGTTACAAAATATTACTAAACTTTACTGGATGTAATTTTGTAGAATCCGGTGGTATATCCATATTAGTATAATGTTTGAGGTCATTCACCCCTTGTTGCACCGGGATATCCGACCACTGCCAATAAACCGCACAAGTGGGGTTTTAAATTATTTTTACTATGTAGCATTAACGGATATGCACATAAATTTGAAGTTTATGCAGGTGAAAACAATATTTCACGAAAGTCTGATGAGCCTGATTTAGGGGTGGTTGGAAATGTTGTTGTTAGGTTGATAAGACAAGTGCCACGACATGTTAACTTCGACAACTTCTATACATCGATACCTTTAGCTGCTTATTTACAAAAGCAAAATATTTACTGTGTGGGCACTGTAAAACAAAATAGGTTGCCTAACAATAAGTTGCCCGATAAAAAAACCTTTATGAAGAAGTCTGTCCCCAGAGGTACTTACGAAGAACATGTAACTAATTACGATGGGACAGATATATCAATCACTTTGTGGAAAGATAATAAACCTGTTACATTGTTATCGACCTATGTAGTGTAGGAGTTCAACCCTTAACAAAACTACGGCGATTTGATAAAACACTGAAACAACATATTCAAATTGACTGCCCTCGATCGACTACGACTCGATCAAGTTGGCCATTGGCCATCTTTTGGCGAAATAAGTACGAGATGTAAAATGCCAGGATGTTCAGGGTTCACTCAAACAACTTGTCAGAAATGTAGGGTGTCTCTTTGTTACAATAAAAGAAAAAACTGCTTTGTAGATTACCATTTTTAATATAAATTCAAATTAGTTAACAAAATAAACATGCGTTTCATTATTAGAGTGTGTTTGTCTTTACTAGGGTGTTACCCTTTTTTCTTCGATAGGTAACGGGGCTTTTTCGTGGCTAGTAGTATTCTCTCACGTAAAGTTTATGAGAAGTAAATTTCATACAGGTAAATATATATATATAATATATATATATATATATATATATATGGTATATATATATATATATGGTATATATATATATGATATATGATATATGCAAAGCAGAATATATTATATATATCACGGCGTAGGGCCCTTTATATCAGGTCCGGCCGAGCTATAGGGGGATGGTTTAGCTATCTACGCACTTATGCATGTAGGCATGGACTCATAATGAAAACACATCATGAATTAAGATCTTTTTTTATTACTACTCTGGTTCGCAAGAGTTAAACCACAACAGAGAAGAACCAGGTTGAAACTTAGCGGGTTGTATGTTTTAATCTTTTCAAATCATTGGTAATTACAATTTTAGATCATTACAATAGGTACACACTTAAAACACGATTAATTAAAACACTTTAAACAGCAACAACAACTAATGGAAAACGACTGGAGAGTTCTAAGTTTGAGTCCATGCTTCACCAATTTCAAAACACAAGAAATAACGACTTTCGTCAGGATGCTAGGAAAGAACGATCTGAATCTAACGAACTATTGAATCTAGTCAAACTCCTCTTACTCTGGAGTGCACTTAATCAAATCTATTCGCGGTTTCAAGATAGACTGACTTAAGGAAAGGAATGATCATAATCAGAATCTATTCCAAGTCTAGGCAAGAATCAATCTTTCGAAGTCTAACGCGGGAATCAGAATGAATTGACTTTCCAATGTCTAAAGCAAGAATGACTTCTTTCTAAGTCTAACGCGCGAATGCAAATGCATCATGAAAACAGCGCTAGTGACCTTTTATACTGTCAGGTCATAAACTACCTGCTTCACAGGCGGGTAGATCTCAACCGGGTTTTATTATCTACCTGCAGCATGGACCAAAGCAAAGACCACTCCAAGCAATACATTGCTTATCGTTTTCTAGATTTAGTAACTCTTAACAAATTAATTGTAAACATTGCAAACAAAACTGTTATAATTGTAAATAACACAATTCTGGCGTCCGATGACTCGACGTGTCGTACAGGTCTGCCTGCACCAACTGAAGCGCGACTCCGACATATATATATATTTGGTATATTGTTATCTAACTGGAGGCAAACGAGCAGACGTGTCACCTGATGGTAAGCGATCAACGTCGCCCATGGACACCTGCAACACCTGCGGAGTTACAAATGAGCATGAGTTATATATACCCAATATCTATGAGTAACTATATACTCGTAGCTACTATAGTCCCAAGTCCCACGTGCCAATGACGTTGACCCGTGCAAGTCTGCGAGCGAAGGGAAAACATAAACTGTGCCAGCTGCATATCTTCCCGTGCTGATAGTACCTACCATAAGTCTAAAGAGGAACAGGGAACTTTCGAAACCTAGCTATGTAGGCCTCGCTACCTGACACTGTGTTTTGTCGTATTAATTACTCAGCCCATCAATAAAATAAAAAACATTTTTGGTAAAGCTTTTATCGCCGACTGTACTTTTCTTTCAACAGTCATCAACTGCTCACCGTGGCGTTTTTAAAAAACCCTAAAACGATGGGGTTGCGTTGTTTCATTATAGAGTTCCCATGCCCTCCTTCATGGTCCATCATCAGATCAGCTCTGTGTCATCATAATATTGGACGGTCACGTGATATACACGCGTGTGCAAAATTTCAGCTCAATTGGTTAAAGATATCTGCCTCAAAATTGAGTTGCAAGATTCCACCCGAACAAATATAGGTACATATTTAAATATTTACATACATAGTGCAAGTTAAATAAAAGCTTTTAAAAAAGCTAAACCTAGTTTTGGTTGCATGGGATTGCATCATTTAAGAGAAACAACATGTTATCATATTAATTACGTATATTAAAAGCTCATATTTTCGTAAATGTTTAATTCGTACCTACAAACATTGCGGATTTCAGATCTGTCATAGACCGTGTATAGGGCTATTTGATTTTGCGGGGAATGCATAATGTAGGATGTAGCCACATTTTGAAAAGTAGTACCAAATTCACCAAAAATATGACTTTAGATTTTTATTCGTATTTTTCTCATGTTTTTTACGCCGTTAGGTATCCACATTTTTTTTTCATTGAAAAAAAAAATCATGCATTTAAGGGTTAAGTTTGAAATATTACGCGAACACTTGCCAGTCTTGTTATTAATTAAATGGTCATGTATGTCGGGAAACGACTGTAGTTGAGATATTCGCGCTAAGACAGCGATCGAGTTGTTTAATTCGTCAACCGAAAGTGGACCTAATTGATGCTCCGTTTTTAAATTTAATCGGCTGTTTTTATTCGTAGATACGTATACAAACAAAGATTCGGGTACGTATCTCGGCGTGACTGTGAAATTCGTGATCTTAGTACCGCCGGGGTTAAGATATAATATCGAGAGCCCTAGTTTTTACTTCACAGCTGCCATTTTCCGACCTACACCTTTCTACTGGAGGGACTACGCTAGTCGAAACAGACTTTGAGCCAGCTTAAAAATCATGTTATTTCTTTTCCCGTATGCAAAAATAATTCATTCATATTCAAATGAACTATTTGTTAAAATAGAAAAGAATACAATGTGATTTTACGATTTGTCCCGCAGAGAACGTGTTCCCGACGCAAAATGAGGTATTACAATTATTCAAAAATGTATATATACAGGGCGTCCCACGGCGATGCCACATGGAGGGAAAGTACCTTAAATATCATAGATAGCGTATTTTGCTGAAAGAAGACTTTATTTTATTTTTAAGACATAGTGAAATTGCATTCAAATTTTTTTTGAAAAAAAAAATTGTATGAAAAAAAAATATCGCCTTGTCAGAGGAAACGTACCTTAATTATCGTAAATGAGCATCTTACAGAAAGAAGACATTATTTCGATTTAAATAAACAAATTCCAACTAGTCTCCACATTTTTTTAATTTTTATTGAAAAAAATTGTATGGAAAAAAAATATCGCCTTGTCAGAGGAAACATACCTTAATTATCGTAAATGAGCATCTTACTGAAAGAAGACATTAAGATATTTTTTCTCCGACGTCGAGATATTTTTTTTTTTCATACAATTAAAAAAAAAATTAAAACAAGCTGGAATTTATTTTTTAAATCGAAATAATGTCTTCTTTCAGTAAGATGCTCATTTACAATAATTAAGGTATGTTTCCTCTGACAAGGCGATATTTTCTTTTCCATACAAATTTTTTTTTCAAAAAAAAAAAAAAAAAAAGTGGCGACAAGTTGGAATTTGTTTTTTAAATCGAAATAATGTCTTCTTTCTGTAAGATGCTCATTTACGATAATTAAGGTATGTTTCCTCTGACAAGGCGAAACTTTTTTTTCATACAATTTTTTTTCAATAAAAATCAAAAAAAATTGAATGCAATTTTACTAAGTTTTAAATATAAAATAAAGTCTTCTTTCAGCAAAATACGCTATCTATGATATTTAAGGTACTTTCCCTCCATGTGGCATCGCCATGGGACGCCATGTATAACTATACCTCTCTCTTTCACGCACAGCGCGCGGCATCGCCGCACACGTATCGTAGGCACATGCGCGGGAAGGCGGGATTTAAAAAATATTCGTTTTAAGATTATAGCTGTTAATGCATAGATTTATACCCTCTAGATTCGTAGTAGGCGATCGTTCGCGAATAACTTCACTGTTGCCCACAGGCAACAGTCAGGCTTATGTCAAGTTAGTAACTGTTCGGCCAAAGTCCAGTAAGCAGCTCTGCCAAAATGACGAAATGCGCAGTAAAAAATGCGGTTCGAACTGTAACTTTACCATTTTCGAATTCAAAATCATATAAATAGTATGAAAATTTTGATAAAATAGGTTTCAGTATGAACGTTAGGATCAGAGTTGCCAGTTAATTCATATTTGATTTTCTACATTTTGTGGGGATTTCGGCATGTAGGTATAAGGAAGTAGGTTATATTAGGTATACTTTTACTTATTATTGCAGAGTAAGATGGTGAAGCGAGAAGGTGAGAATATCAAACTTTTGGAGTTTGAGTGATACTATTCCATTTTCCTACTTTCTTTTTACCGTGACAGTTACTTGTTCGTAATTAAGTAACTGTCACGGAAATTAACGATTTGACTAACTTAACAAAAAAATTGCAATGCACCCATGTGTTGTACAAAGGAGAACGCCCGCTAAAACAACATATATTATTATAATAATTTTGTAGAGGGCCAAAAGACCCATTTTGCCGTAAGTATCGGTAACGTTAGGTTTTTTACTCGATACGTAAAGCAGGCCATCGTGCTCGCTCCAATCTCGCGATAGAATGCGATACGTATAGAGTCAAACCTAACCTAACATATCCTTTACTTTCCAACTCATGATACGGCTACAGTACGAGCACTACTATTTGGCGGCAGGTTAATGTATTCAAAGTCAAAGTCAAATAATTCTTTATTCAAATTGGAATAGCAACAAACTCTTTTGAATCGTCTAGATATGAAAACTACTTCCGGTTCGAACCCTACACCGCTGACCCAAGAAGAACCGGTAAGAAACTTGGCGGGAATTATTTTTTCAAACAATGATGGTACATCTTACAACTAACATGCATTAAAAAAAATACATAAAATTGATTTTAAATAAACAGAAATATAATAATAATAACAAGAGATGTAAAGTCTCTAAAAGTCACAACATTTATAAGTAATAATTTATAGAGAAGTAAGGTTTCTCTCCGAATAGGTATATAATAATAACATTATATAATGCACGTTTGGAGATGTATAGGGTCTCCAAGCGTAAATTATCGTAATTGAATGTCATGACTTTAACAAACTAATAATTAAATCCTAAATTACTCCCACGGTGTTTCATCATTCATGTAGTCTTGTGTACTATAATAAGCTTTAGATATAAGTTTACGCTTTACAAAATGCTTAAATTTGTTGACTGAAAATTCAGTAACATTTACTGGAAGTTTATTATAAAATCTTACACAATTACCCATGAATGATTTCCTAATTTTATGGAGCCGAGTGGCGGGTACTGCGAGCTTATGTTTGTTTCTAGTATTAATATTATGTATGTCACAGTTTTTCCTAAAATTCATAATATTTTTATGTACATACATAATATTCTCATAGATGTATTGAGAATACAATGTCATTATATTAATAACCTTAAACTTATCTCTAAGTGAGTCTCTAGGGCTCATTTTATATATCGCTCGAATAGCCCTCTTCTGCAGAACAAAGACAGTGTTAGTCTCTGAATTGGCAGCACTGCCCCATAATAAAATGCCATACGACATAATGCTATGAAAATAACTAAAATATACTAACCGAGCTGTATCAACGTCAGTTAATTGACGGATCTTGCTCACTGCAAAAGCTGCAGAACTCAGTTTATTCGAGAGATTAGATATGTGAGGACCCCACTGAAGCTTAGAGTCTAGTGTTATACCAAGAAAGACTGTACTTTCAACTATTTCCAATTCCTCACCTTTCACAAATATACTAGCCTGTTGATGTTTTACGTTACTTGTAACAAATTTAATACATTTAGTTTTTTTCTCATTCAACATTAAGTTATTCATATTAAACCAGTTTACTACTTTCGAAATAGCATTGTTTACATCATTCCAAGCTTGTTGCTGTCGTTTGACTTTAAAAATAAGTGAGGTGTCGTCAGCAAACAATACTATGTCATGGTGGGTCTCTATGAGATGTGGCAAGTCATTTATGTAGATAAGGAAAAGGAAAGGCCCCAATATAGATCCCTGTGGTACACCCGTGGAGACCAATGACCCCGGTGATCGCTGTCCATTCACATCAACCCTTTGTATTCTACCGCGTAAATAAGATTCCAGTAAATTTAACGCTGATCCTTTAACTCCATAATGGTCTAGCTTCCTGATCAATGTTTCATGACAAACGCAGTCGAAGGCCTTGGACAAATCACAGAAGATACCTAAAGCATCTCGTGATTCCTCCCAGGCATCAAATATTTGTTTAATTAATTCGACACCAGCGTCGGATGTTGAGCGCCCCCGAGTAAAACCAAATTGCTTGTTATGCATTAAATTGTTTACGTTAAAGTGCTTAGTTAATTGCAATAAAACTATTTTTTCAAAGATTTTGCTGAACGTTGGTAGCACAGATATAGGTCTAAAATTAGTGGGGTCAGAAGTGCTACCGGATTTGAATAAAGGAGTTACTTTACTATGTTTCATAAGATCAGGAAACTCACCACAATCAACACATTGATTAAATATTACTACCAATTCAGGTGCTACGATTTCAATAAGGGATTTGACGACATGAACAGAGACTCCCCAGAGGTCAGAAGTTTTTTTGACATTGATGGATTTAAATGCCTTTATTACATCTGAGATTTGAATATGTTCAAAATTAAAGGCGTTACTACACATAGGGACGTTATCTCTTAATAATATAGTGGCAGCCGAGGGTGATGAATTTAAATCCTTAGTTATGGAGACTGGTATATCGGTGAAAAAGTGCTCAAATTCTGTTGCTACTTCTAAACTTGACTCCATAATTTTGCCATTAATTTTTAATTTAGGATCTTGGAATCTGTGCTTTGATCGACCAGTCTCCGCATTAATCACTTTCCAGGTTGATTTAATGATGTCGGAACTATTTTTAATTTTTTGGGACAAATAATCGCGCTTAGCTTTATTACAATCAATCTTAAATTTCTTAGAATATTGTTTGACGTGTTCTTTAAATTCATCACTCGTATTAAACCGCCGTTCCTCATACAATGCATACAGTGCTCGTCTACGTTCGTACAAGTCCGCAGTTGCCCACTCACTAAAAGCAGATGCACCACCAACCACAATATTTTTGGAAGTGAATATTTTGTTGTAATGTTTCATAAAAATGTGAAAGAATGAATTATACATGTCATTGGAGTTAATGTTGGAAGACAGAGTAGGTAGCGTCTGCACTAAACTTTCTTTCATTCGTTCAACACGGCTTGTGGTTACTGGCACAAAAGTAATTTGTTTTCTAATGTTATTTTTCCTGATGGTCTCAAACGTTATTAATTGACCTAAATGATCTGACTCTAAATTACTGATTACTTTTTTATTAACAGGAAAAATATCAGTAAAAATGTTATCAATACAAGTCGCACTAGTTGCACTGATACGAGTAGGCTCCATAAAAATGTGGTTGAGTTTAGAAGACTTAAATAGATTCAACAATCTTGTACTTGTTGTTGAATTTTCTAAAAGGTTTACATTAAAGTCGCCGCATATAAGTAACTTCTTACCGCAAACTGATATTTTATGAAGCACAGATTCCATTACACTTTCAAATTGCTCAAAATTACTTAAAGGCGGCCTGTACACACATACAACAATAAATTTATCTAATTCAATAGCACTCAATTCTATAGTCCGTTCAACAGACAGAGAAACAATGTCCTTACGTTCCTTAAATTTTAATTGTTTATTTAAAATAATTAATGACCCACCATGTATGGAACTAAGTCTGTTAAACGAACTAGCCACCTGGTGATTATTAAACTGAGGCACCACTTCATTACTTTTTAACCAATGTTCAGTTATACATAGAATATCAATATTAAATTCATTTAAAAAAAGTTCAATCTGCAAATCTTTTCCTCTAATACACTGAATATTTTGATGAACCAGGTGGATGAGTTTTCTATTATTATTACAATTTTCAATTAATTTATTAGAGACTAATTTGCCAGAGATATGGCACTCTTTTGTCTTATCATTTAATTTAAATTATTGGTTAAAATTGGAACCAATTCCGAGTTCATAATTGATTGCTCAATAGGAGCACAGTTATTTGCCAAATTTTTGGCAGATATATCAAAACAATAGGATAGCGACAGAGCTATTTGTCTCTTACAATAATTAGAAAGGTAAAACTTACCTTTAGTCATAGAAATAATAGGAAAATAATACTTATTCTTATTAACATAATTGTTAATGTCAATTAGCCTAAACTTATTACTATAATTATATGTACACAGCTTGTACATGGTCAGATTTAAATTATATCTAGTATCATTTTCTGTCTTTGACATTTCATTACAGTATGGAAATGTAAACATGATAATCTCTTTAACTTTAAGAGTATTTAATTCTTCAAAGAATTTCATTAGACTATTTTTGTTCAAAACTCCTCGGCTCCCTACAAGAATGAGCAGGGTACTTTGTAAATTTAAATTACTGTCATCTAAAATTTGACGCAAAATATCATTCAGAGAAGCTAAAGGCAAACAATTGTTGAAAATGCGGGGTCCCTTTAAATACTTGTTCAAAAATGAGCCCATGTTTCTTCCAAATTCATCACAATACATAACTACATTATGTTCATTATGTTCAGATATATGTAATTGTGTATTGTAGATAGAATTATTACTACTTACATCTAATGGTAAACTGGTACACAGATCAGGTTTAATTAAACTCATTGACAAGCGACCACTCTGTTGTTTACACAAACATGACTGGCCGAGTGTGAATATCAAATCATTCATTGCCAAAGTATATTCATTTATCACTTTCTTGGAACTATTATTCAAACTTTCTAATGATTTTATTGAATCCTCTAAACTTTCAATTTTTGATTTTAGCAACTGTGTATCAGTTTCATATTGTAATTTACTACTTAATAATAGAGCAGAATATGCATTTAACCTATCCACTAAATTCACATTAATTTTGCAAAATTGCAATTTTTTGAAAAACAAATTATTTTGTTTTGTTAACTTATTATTTCTTTCTATTATTTTCTTAATCTTAATATATTTCTTTACTTTCTTACGACTACACTTCACTATCCTAGGAGTTGGGGAATCAGCTGCAGTAGTAGCAATTGACTTTGGGTCGGGCTCGACCAGTTCTTCGAACAGACTGTGTGTGTGGGTCGCTGAGATATTGTTCTGGGCCTCTTGTAGCACGTTGATTTGTTCATGGGCGTCATGCAGAGCTCTCTTCAATGAGCTGATATCATTCAAGGCTTGCTCATATGTAGCCGAGCACTCAGTAAACTTGTCCACTGTCTCTTGTAGCTGTACCCGCTGTGAGTTTACATCATTATATGCTATTTCTAGAGTACATAGCTCTTTCTTAAACTTATCTTTACTATCAAGGGCTGACAACAATTCCCTCTCACACTCTTCCCTTTCATTGAGCAATTGAGTATTCAACTCCTTGCAAGTTTTCAATTCAATCAAGGTAAGCTGGAGCTTGTCTAAAGTTTCCTGCTGGCGTGCTGCAGCGGCTGTGGCTCTGCGAGTCAGCATTATTAATATTTATTAGGAAAAAACAACTTGAAAGGAAAAACAAGACAAGGAATCGCCTACTCAAGCCGAGTGATAGCTACTTACAGTATACACATGAAATAATGACGTCTCACTTTGCCTTTATGAATTCGCAATGAAAGTTCTCTTATTTTACTAAATTAAAACGAAATTGGCGTAAATTACCGAGTAAAATAAAGAGATAAGACAAAAAACTAACACAAATTTCAAATTTATAACCTGTGACGGTTACAAATTCGAGTTAATGCAAGACACTAGCAAACGTCACTAAACCACTTCACTTTTTATATTTACATTCAATATACGACTTAAACTATTAAATTCACACTTAAAGGGCTTAATTTAACATTAATTATGATTAAATATGTAATAATTATAAGGGACCCGGCAAAATCAGCTGTTCATTCTTTGACAGCTCAGAGGCGTTTTTTTTTTTTTTTTTTTTTTTTTTTTTTCGGGAATTAAACAATTTACGTTCAAAATAAAGCTCTATAATCAAGGTTTTCACAAATAAGTCAGGATATAAGCACGGATTACACAAAAGGTACGAATTAGCAAACGTCCCATGACCGCGCCGCTTGACAGAAGGTCTAAGTGAGTGACGTTCCCGCGTAAAGTGACAGTCATATGACAGCTGTCAGACATTGTGCAATACACAGTTAAGACGTGATGAGACTGGACCCGACAGTATATTAAAACGGCGTTATGCTGATACCGCCGTGTGGTGACGGCAGTAATACATTTGTCACCACCCCAACTCCTCGATCCTTCGGGTGTCGTAAGAGTCGACTAAGGGATTGAAGTGTCACTGACCATTATTTGATAAAAGATTGATGATGTGCAGCAGTGTCATCATAGTGGACACATTACTGCGATTGCCAATCCGCTTGCCCAGCGTGGCGATTATGGGTATTTACCTCCTAATGCGTTTATACGCATAGTTAATAGGAGAGGCCTACGTCCAGCAGTGGACTATCATAGGCTGATGATGATGATGATGATGCTGATACCGGGTGGACCGTGCACGAGGTTCTACCACCTGCACATTCGTCAAGTACCTATTCAATTGCTTTCAAAATGTATATCTGTATCTCTCATAAATGTCAACAGTAAATAGGTACCTTTTATAGGACCACACAGTGCCCCAAATATTAATTATGATTATTATGAAAGAAATCTAGCTAAGAACAAAAAACCTAGAAATTAAATTTTAATATCCAAAACATAATTATATTATATTGATTTTTAGTGGATTTTTTTTCATTTTGTAGGCAACACTGAACTGTACGTCACAGTTATTAGCTGCGTCCCTGTTTAACAATTAGGTAGTGAAAGACAGACGATCTTTCCATGTTAATTTGAAACGCTAAGTGGAAAGGGGATAGATATATTTTGATAGTTCCATCGTTTTGGCTTTGGTTTGATTTTGTTTGTTTCCGCCTCATTTGTGATATCCTTCACGCAAAATGCGTAGCAAAAGTATGGAGTGTTCGTCTCTAGTTGTTTACCTCAGTGTGTTAATGTCGATTGCTCGTAAAGCACTTAATATATTTCAAATATTTTATTTTTATTTTGCGTGTTAATAAACATATTATCTAAGACATAGATCATCGTGGCTGTACGTTTTCATTGAAACGTCTTATAAGCAAAATAAAATAATAACAGTGAAAAAAAAAATTGATGCAACTGTGTCACCGCGGAGAAAAATTACTAAGACGTTTATATCTTTACTAGCAGTTACCCGCGGCTTCGCCCGCGTACTAACATCTATTCACTGCGTGTTAATGTTTTCCCGCGATTATCGCGCGTTTGCCTTAACCGATTTAAGTGTGGCGGATGGTGCTTTTACCCGTGGTTCGGCTGCGTTCTATAAATTTTTATCACGGTCGTATTAAACTTAATGCCTAAATTCAAGATGGCGAACTTTTCTTGCAATTTTGACTTAAAATTCCATATGAAGAACTTTATTATCTCCAGGACCAGGGGTTTAGGCTGTGCGTGGATCTTTGTCAGGGAGCTTCTTCTTTTATGTATATAGATAGATAGATTATCAAATTCCATCCCATAACAGGGTAAGCGGTGTTACACGTCCGCCTTGTTAGATTTTAAAATCGTTATTGTTTTCGTGAACAATGACTTGATAAACCGTGGAATCAATTTCCATGTTGATTTTTACTGTTTGCCCTTTTTACAACATTCAAGGATTGATTTCTCAAAAACTTAAAACACGTCTTTACTCATTTATGTTTCGGGATACTCCTGTGAAATTTGGGATGAAATAGGTATATTCATTGATCAAGTTTCGCCATACAAACCCTGGACCCCTATCGCACCCCCTAGGGAGTGGATTTTGACCTAACCATTTTTAGAGCTTCCCTACACCCTCAAAGAAACCTACGCACTATATTTGGAATCTCTAGAACCATAAATGAACATGATATATAAATAAATAATAAAATTTCTTAACTAAATACCAAAGGGAGAGATGGTAGTTTTTGATGGATGACAAAAATAATCGGCAACCAATCAACAATTTATTTATACACTTAAAACTACAAAGTACATAAAGGCTACACACTATAAGTACTATCTAACACAGAACAATATCTGCACAACCTCCTGACCTAAATACCTAAAACACTACAAATTAGTCCTATTCTAGCACAAGTCACGAGAATCACGACACGATCCTACTACACCACAGTCCAATGCGAATAAGGGGCCGCCCGCTGGTCTTCAGTGCCTTTTAAGCACGTCGGCTGGGACCGACCTCCGGTTCAGGTAGCAAGGCATCGGAGGAGTTGGAAGGGGACAGCCGATGTTCCGCTAATACGGCCGTTCCTGAAGGCGAGACGTCCTCGGCCGCTTCCTGATTATGGCGACTCACAGCATCTTCAACATCAAGGGCTTCTTGAGCGTTATCGTTTTCTAAAAGGAAAAAAAAAACGATTAGAACACATGTCTAGAGCAATTGCTTGTAAAAACTCAAAAGAAATTAAGTAATTCTAAAACTTTATCATGGCAGTTAGTGTGCACTCTTAACTGTCATGAACAAGGAAAGGTTTAGTAAACTCTAAGTTTCATTGAGCTTGCTCAGTATGTGAAATTAGCATTGCAACTCATACAAACGTATGCTGGCCGCTGCATAAGTTTGTAGAGTATTCAAATGAGAAGCTCAAGGGCGTCGCGCCACTCGCCTTCTACTACCAGAGGCCCTAGTTTGCATGGTAGGGTGTGTACCGAACACACTATTCGAAAACAAGCGCCAGAGGCCCAAAGTTTGCGTAGCGGTATATGAATAAGCCAGAGGCCCAAAGTTTGCGTAGCAATATATGAATAACTAAACCAGAGGCCCAAGTTTGCTTGGTTTCATTAATTACCCTCGAAAAAAGCAGAGCAAGCGTCGGGAGTCCACTCGCCAAGCCACAACGTCATATATTGAGCGGCAGCCTGAGTTTTCTTGCCGTACGAGCCAGCCAGTAGCTCCAACTCGTAGCGGTGGTGCGGCAGCACGCGTAGCACTCTGTACGGGCCGCGCATGCCAGAGTCCAACTTCCCGGTGCTCTGTGAAGTTTTAGAAACAAACACAAAATCCCCGACGGCGTATGATGGAGGCTGTTGTCGGTCCTCATTAGTATAGGCATCTTGATTCTCTTGGTTAGTGACAAGACGATCAGCTGCCCGCTGACGTCGCAATGCCAGCAGTGTTTCTCTGTTGGGATGATCAGTTAAAGCGACATCCCGAACAAGAGATCTAATGACTGGGGTCGCTGCATCGATGCCGACGAGTAACTGTAAGGGCGACACCTTAATGGTAGCTTGTTTCGTAATATTTAGAGTAAGCTGTACCTTCCACAACACATCGGCCCACTCCCTTCCCTTATTGTTAACCTCTATTCGCAGCATGTTTAACACGGTTCTACAATACCTTTCCACCTGCCCGTTCTCTCGATGCATACCAGGAGTAATGTAATGCAGGGAGCTACCTAGGTCATAGACCCATTTTCTAAAAGCTGTGCTGTCATACATGCGGGCACGGTCGCAAACTATTAGAGCTGGTGTCCCAAAAAGCGACACCAAATTTGTGAGAACTCGTTTTAATTCGTCTGAGTCCTGTCTGTAAAGGCAGTAAAGTAGGCAAAACTTTGAGAAGGAGTCTATAACGATGAGGATATATTTGAATCCGTTCGAATCAGGAAGAGGTCCTAAAACATCACTGTGGATAGTCGAAAATGGCAAATCGGGTTTAGTCCAAGACTGGATCGGCTGTAGAGGGTCTCTAGGCACCTTTTTGTGTGCTAAACATACCAAACAATGGCTGATATACTTTTTTACAAAGGGTCGAAGGCCAGGGAACCAAAAATGGCGCAATATGAGATCTATCGTTTTGTCACCGCCGATGTGATCGTGTTCATCGTGGAAAACCCTCAGCAAGCTAAGACGGTGTCCCTTTGGAATGAAGTATAAGTAACGCTGGTCCCCACTAGATGACTCCTCATACTTATAATACAACAAGTCGTTCTTAATAGTATATCTAGATGAATCTAACCGACCCTCTCTTAATTTTGACATTAATTCCTGTACTTCCTCATCCCCCGCTTGAGCAACCTTTGCCCAGTGATTGTTGTTACGAATATGAGCAACTTCCGCATCAACAGGAGGATGCCGGCTAAAGAAATCGGCGTGCTGCATCATGACGCCTTTCCGGTACTCTAGTGTGAATGTGAAATCCTGTAAGTAAACCCACCAACGTGCAACGCGAGGTAACAGGTCTTTCTTTTTCTCGGTTAATTTTAGTGAATTGCAATCTGTCACTATTTTAAAGTGAATTCCGATCAAATAATGACGGAAATGCTGAAGCGCCCGAATAATGGCCAAAGTCTCCAACTCGTAACTGTGATAACGCGATTCTGCACCTATGGTGGACTTACTAAAATAACCAACAACTCTTTTTCTTTTGTCGGCATGCTCCTGTAATAAAATAGCACCTAACCCGATAGCACTCGCATCGGTGTGTAGCTCCGTGGGCAGAGCTGGGTCAAAAATTGCTAAAACGGGCTCACGAGTCAAACAATCAATTATGTAATCTCGAGCTGCATCTTGCTCGGAACCCCATTCGAAAGGCTCGCCTTTTCTTAACAATTTAGATATAAACAGCAGTCTTTGATGCGTAACCCGATATATATCGACGAAAATATCCTGCAAGTCCCAAGAACTGGCGAACCCCTCTAACATTAGTTGGCTTTGGGGATTTAACAAGTGCATCAACCTTCCTGGAACTTGGCCGTATTTGGCCATTACTAATAACTCTTCCGAGGTATTCAATTTCAGTGTCTAAGAAAGTACATTTTTTGACATTGATTGAAAAACCTGCAGTTGTAAGAATTGTCAAGACTTGTCGTAGTAAATCTAAACCTTCCTCTATTGTGTTTGACAGGATTAACACATCGTCAATGTAAGTCAGTACTTTACCGGAATCTATCAGGGGTTTAAGAGTTTTATTCATGATTCTTTGATAGACAACGGGGCTATTAGCTAATCCGTACGGCATTTTGAAGTACTCGTAATGACCTTCAGGAGTCACGAATGCGGTCCTAGCTATGGAGTCGTCATCCTTCATCGGCACTTGATGGAAACCGGTAGCCATATCTAGGCTAGTAAAATATTTAAAACGACCAAGTTTGTCTATGTGATCATCTATTAATGGCAAAGGATAACGTTCCTTAACTGTGACCGCATTTAGAGCGCGATAATCGACACATAATCTATCACTACCATCTTTTTTCTTGACGAGAATGACAGGACTTGCATAGTCAGACTTAGATTCGCGAATGATTTTTTTAGATAACAGGTCATTAATTATGTCACGTACTCTATTTTTCTCATCTACTGAAAGCTTATAGGGACGATGAACAATAGGCGAGTTTGAAGTTAGCTTAATCTCCATACTACCAGTCTGTACCGTGGATGTAGCTGTACCTGTAATGAACGAACTCGAAAATTCCCTCACAATACCTAACAACCGCTCCTTATCATTGCCCGACAAAGGAGTTTTAATATTTTCCAGATCCACGGTGGACACGTGTTGCACCGACGCTGACGCTAGCATGTGCAACCGCTGAGTGTCATTAGTTCGAGTGTAGGTGATTCCTTTCCTGTTTAGTACGTCCCTTCCGATTAAAACAGGTGCACTAATACAACCAGCTGGTACTACGAACAAATCTATCTCCAACGACACTTCTGGAAACCTCAATATGGCAGTAACGTATGACGTCGATTCAATTAACTGATTTCCTATTCCCTTTAACGAACGATAGGTCGGTAATCCATTCAATTGTAAGAGTTTCAATGCAGGTTCAGATATTAATGATACCTCCGATCCATTATCAATCATCACATCTACCGGTGTATCGCGAACTGTAGCTACCATCACGTCGATGTGTTTGGATTCGGCTCTGAGCAAAAATTTACGGTTGTTGGTTTGTCGCCGCCTTTACCTTGAGGTCTCGAATAACATACGGCCACATCGTGTCCGTGACGTTTACAATACGTGCAAAACTTTCGAGGCCTAACGTCACTATGAGTAGAAGTAGTCGCTTGACCTCCTGTTGTTAAAGAGGAAGGTGCCGGGTTTTCAGCCGCATTAGGATTGAATTTTGGCTTCTTAGGGCACTGCCACTTTTTATGACCGACCTGACCGCAAAAACGACAAGTACCGTTAGGCGTAGTAAATGCTGTAGCCCTGTCCCGCTTTTGACAATATGACGACCTCAAATCGCTAGTTTTTGAACGTATATGACCAGAGTTACGGAAATCAACCTTAGGTTTCACATAGACCGAGAGAAATTCCACTAATTCCTTCGATGGTAACTTCGCATTTGTTGCTGCAGCCTTGACTTGAGGATCTGAGATGCCTCTAATTACTATAGACGTATATGACCAGAGTTACGGAAATCAACCTTAGGTTTCACATAGACCGAGAGAAATTCCACTAATTCCTTCGATGGTAACTTCGCATTTGTTGCTGCAGCCTTGACTTGAGGATCTGAGATGCCTCTAATTACTATAGCAGTCCTTAAGTCGTCGGATATGCCCTTTACGATATTTAAACGAAGTAAAGACTTTCGAGCGTATTCTGCATAAGTAGAAAACTTATTCGAACTGGTAGACATTACCTCGTATAGAACTGTCGCTACGTCGATATTACGAGGACACAAGGAACGAAATTCTATTTTGAAATTATTCCACGAGCGATCATTAGTGACCCAATCATTCAACCATGACCGTGCGTCGCCGCGTAAACAACTGCCTATCCTTCCAAGACATTCAATGTCATCCCATTTATTAATCTCACGAGCCCGGTCGACCTCAGCGCACCATACATCGAAGTCGTGAATACTCGGGTCAAATGAAGATATATAATAGTTACGAGACCTGGTCTGGACTAAGGCAGAGAGAGCACCCGCAATTTTATCCACAACGTCCGGTTCCTTATCGTTACCTCCACCTGCTATTACCTCCGAGGACAAATTCGCAGATGGTGTTATTGAACTAACACGTGGCTGTTCTCTTACAATTTGCGATGAATTGTTGTCACTTGAATTTGATTGTGGACCACCTTCTAATGCGTCTAATCTACGTAGAATTTGCTACAAGGCTCCTTCGCGCGAATCTGTCCGACTACCACGTGAGCTGTCACGACGCCGCCTGTGAGATAAGCGCGGACTGCGAGACCTACCCTTACTGCGATGCCTAGACCTAACGTGTCGCCGACTCGAAGAACGACCTGAGTGTGTTGACGGGGATCTAGGGGTATATCGACTTCTACTTCGAGACGTGCCCGAAAGCGATCGACGAGAAGAGCGTTGTCTTAATCTAGGCTGCCGCCCAGACATACCTACTTGTAAATAATTATCAACCACAAGAGTAAACAACGACTTGACTTTTTTCAAATATGATGTCCAAACTTTTTGTCACTGCGCAACTCAAAAAGACATAGAAGAACACTAAGTAATAGACCAAGCAAGCAGGCGTAAGATTATCTATCCAACTTCTGATCTTAACTAAATACCAAAGGGAGAGATGGTAGTTTTTGTTGGATGACAAAAATAATCGGCAACCAATCAACAATTTATTTATACACTTAAAACTACAAAGTACATAAAGGCTACACACTATAAGTACTATCTAACACAGAACAATATCTGCACAACCTCCTAACCTAAATACCTAAAACACTACAAATTAGTCCTATTCTAGCACAAGTCACGAGAATCACGACACGATCCTACTACACCACAGTCCAATGCGAAAAAGGGCCCGCCCGCTGGTCTTCAGTGCCTTTTAAGCACGTCGGCTGGGACCGACCTCCGGTTCAGGTAGCAAGGCATCGGAGGAGTTGGAAGGGGACAGCCGATGTTCCGCTAATATATATTGATATTTTTCGAAATTTACCCCATAACACCATAACCGTGTACATAGTATTTCATGTCCGCCGCGTTAAATTTTAAAATCGTTATTGTTTTCGTGATCTACGACTCGATAAAGTATAAAAACGATACCCGTCTTGATTCTTTCACTTCGTCACCCTTTTTAACTTTTTCAGGGGTTGAATTTTCAAAAAACCTTAAACATTCCTTTACTCAATTACTTTAAAGAATACTCTTGCGAAGTTTCGGATCAAATAGTTCAACTAATCTTATTTCGCCATACAAACTTTGGACCCCCATTTCAACCCCTTAGAAGGTGAATTTTGTAATATCCTTTCTTAGTGCTCGTCTACACCATAAAAGGAACCTACGTGCCAAATTTGGAGTCTATAGGACCAGGGGTTTAGGCTGTGCGTGCATCTTTATAAGGGAGCTTCTTCTTTTATATATATAGATAAAAGATAAATAATAAAATTATATTGATATTTTTCGAATTTTACCCCATTACACCATAACCGTGTACATAGTATTTCACGTCCGCCGCGTTAAAATTAAAAATCGTTATTGTATTCGTGATCTACGTCCCGATAAACCATAGAAACGATACCCAACTGGATTTTTTCACTTCGTCACCCTTTTTACCTTTTTCCGGGGGTTGAATTTTCAAAAAACCTTTAACATACCTTTACTCAATTACTTTAAAGAATACTTTTGCGAAGTTTCGGATCAAATAGTTCAATTAATCTTATTTCGCCATACAAACTTTGGACCCCCATTTCAACCCCTTAGAAGGTGAATTTTGTAAAATCCTTTCTTAGTGCTCGTCTACACCATAAAAGGAACCTACGTGCCAAATTTGGAGTCTATAGGACCAGGGGTTTAGGCTGTGCGTGCATCTTTATAAGGGAGCTTCTTCTTTTATATATATAGATAAAAGATAAATAATAAAATTATATTGATATTTTTCGAATTTTACCCCATTACACCATAACCGTGTACATAGTATTTCACGTCCGCCGCGTTAAAATTAAAAATCGTTATTGTATTCGTGATCTACGTCCCGATAAACCATAGAAACGATACCCAACTGGATTTTTTCACTTCGTCACCCTTTTTACCTTTTTCCGGGGGTTGAATTTTCAAAAAACCTTTAACATACCTTTACTCAATTACTTTAAAGAATACTTTTGCGAAGTTTCGGATCAAATAGTTCAACTAATCTTATTTCGCCATACAAACTTTGGACCCCCATTTCAACCCCTTAGAAGGTGAATTTTGTAAAATCCTTTCTTAGTGCTCGTCTACACCATAAAAGGAACCTACGTGCCAAATTTGGAGTCTATAGGACCAGGGGTTTAGGCTGTGCGTGCATCTTTATAAGGGAGCTTCTTCTTTTATATATATAGATTTTGGTCCAATGACCAAATTTTCGAATTGCGCAAGATTTTGTAAGTTATATTTTTTATCAAATAAGGAAAAAAAATTAAGGTGTAGTTTTTTTTGTATAAGCTTTACGAAAAAACTGGGGATTTTTTTTTCCTTAATTATAAATCATCTGAAACAATAGAATGAATGCATTATCTCGAGGGTAGAAATTATTGAACGTGCTGTTCCAATTATTGACCTTCAAGTCCTCGACTGGATGAGAAGCTCTCGCGCGGCACTGGGGATTATTGCATGGTGTGAATCTGTATACCCTAAATATTCATTAGAAAAAGCTTCTGTAGGATTTAATGTGACCAAAAACTTTTCTTCCCCCGACTACCTAGGTTAGGTTTTTATAATGTGTTTATATTTTATATTGTTTTTGTATGTTGTATTGTATTTTACTTTTATAACCATATTATAACAACATATTATAACTGGATGCGGGTGGCGCAGGACCGGTCATTGTGGCAATCTTTGGGGGAGGCCTATGTTCAGCAGTGGACGTCTTTCGGCTGATATGATGATGATGATTATGATGATAACAACCTAGCCTAAGAGAATATTTAAATAAAGGATAATAATAGTAATCCATCGAAAGTGTATGCGTTGGACCAATTGGCAAACGAGTTAGGCCATGAAGTGATACGCTTACCTCCTTACCACTGTCAATGTAACCCTATTGAACTGATCTGGGCCCAAATAAAAGGAGAGGTTGCAGCAAAAAATAACACGTTCAATATAACAGACGTTGAACTTTTATTTCACCAGGCCGTGGACAATGTTACTCCAGAAGACTGGGCCAAGTGTATTCAACACGCAGAAAATTTACAATTAGCTGATCTACAAAAATATATTGCCAGAGACCAGAATCGTGTGGTAATAAATTTACAAGACCATAGTGATACCGACATCGACAGTTCTGACGAAGAAACCGCTCCGTAATTTAGTGTAGAAATTTTTATTTAGATTTTTTTTGTAAATAGTTTTTTTCACATTTTATTCTAAGTTAGTTTATATATAGTATAGCTTCTTTTTTGTGACTCATTGTTACTTATTTTGATTTGTGTTGTATTTTATATTGTTTTATTAAGTATAATTTAGTTTTTTGTTATAATACTCAACAAAGTAAATAATATTTTATATTTATTTACCTTAAGTATGTACCTAAATATAAAAATAAACCTTTATTACGACATTTTCTTTTATATTCATATTACCTACACTTAAATAAATATAAATAAATAAATAAAATAAATAAATATCTTTGAACATCTTACACAAATCAACCTAGTCCCACGGTAAGCTCAATTAAGGCTTATGATGTGGGTACTAGGCGACGATATATATAATAGATAGATATATATAGATACTTAAATACAAAGACGACAGCCATGACCAAGGAACAAATATTTGTGATAAATAAATACACAAATAATGCCCTCGCCGGGATTCGAACCCGGAACCTCCAGCTTCGTAGGCAGGGTCACTACCAACTAGGCTACGGAGGCTGACAAATATAACTTTATTACGAAAATCATTACGTATGTACTAATATTTTTAAGAATGAGTTTAAACTAATCCACCAAACCAAATATGATTACCGATAACGCCATCGATAATGTGCGAAGGTTGCGGCACGCATCCCTACAAGCAGGTAGCAAAGGGGGCGTGGCCGACCCGGTGATTTATGGCCCGGCCGGCACGATGCCTTTGCGACGACAATAGTTGAAACAAACTTTGAGCCAGCTTAAAAATCATGTAAGTTCTTTTCCCGTATGCAAAATTTAATTCATTCATTGCTTAAATACTACTAACTTTTCAAACCATATTTTGAGCATAATTTACTGAATGAAATGTACACTTGGCTGATTAATATATTTCAGGCTCCGGTTTGCTACACTTAGTACTACAACACTACCTCTATCTAATACAACAAAGACTCAAATCAAACATCTTTTAAAAAGTTGGTTTTACCTTAAAAATTACTTACATCTTCGTTTTAAAATAGCATAAGTCTAACTTAAAAGTCTTAAACTCATATTTACTTGTCACAATAATGTAGTTATATTTTTTAAAATGCTCCATTCTCAAATAACCTCTTTGTTATTAACAGGTCTTCAAACGCTGATGTACTATTCCCATCGGACGATGAAGTGCCTCGTAAAGTTGAGAAAGAATCAAGTAAGAAAAGATCACGTGTGGAGGCAAGCACCAGTAGCAGTTCGAGTTCCAGCAAAAAGCAGCGGTGTGAACAGAAGGCCACCATGAAAAGACCTATTCGGAAGCGATAGTGAAGATGAGGTTGAAACGAGGGATCAAAGTTTAGGTAAAAAACCTCCTCAGTTAGTCAGTTACTTGACTAGAAGAGTCGCAAATGGTCATGCTCGTCAGTCTGACGAGACTAAGCCAGGGACTCACTATATAGAACTAAAAGTCTATAAGTGTGAAGAGATTGAGCGAGTTCCACCAATGAATAGACGGCGACAGGCTGTCGCTACAATAAAAAATAGATGTGACACAAACACAGTGGCTTGGCATCATATTTCTGACTATATAGGTGCAGTGAGGAAGGAGTTTAAGTCTTGCCCCCCTACGTTTATTAACTCTTTATTTTAAATTCCCTACATTTATTAAAAAATATATATATATATATATTCGTAGGTACTTGTTAAATCACTTATAGTTTTTTGTTTTATCACTTATACTCATTTAATGTTAAGGTTACATTTTATTAATTAAATAAAATACATACCTACAGTAATCTCGTAAATGTGTTTAAATTTCAGCTCCATCACCTGGCAGTACAAACATTAATAACATTATACTGTTTTTCAGGGAGGGGCACACTCAATAGTCTTTCCCAAATGCATAGATGACAGCGACAGCAGTGGACGACGGCGCAAAAAAAAAAAAGCCGCCATATTGCCGTCGTCGTACTGTCCTGTCATACTCATTGTCAACTTTCTGGCTTTCAGTTCGGACGTTGATGCGATTTTCGAGGTTATCTCAGTTGTTTAGTTAATTGTTATCCTTTTAGTATTGTTTGTTAAGTTTCATATCGATGGCAAAAAGCGGAACTGCTGTAACCGCCACTTAGTCAAAATTTTTTTTTGCATATTCGGAATCAGCGAATTTTTCCGCGTCGAATGGTCTTGGTCTCATAGCTCTACGACGCTTAGAAAAAACTAGTATAATTATAACAGCGTCCGCCGCGTGGTGACGGCAATAAGAATATATTTGTCACCACCCCAACACCTCCTGCGGGTGTCGTAAGAGTCGACTAAGGGATTGAAGTGTCACTGACCATTTTTGATAACGATTGATGATGGGCAGCAGCGCGTCATCACTGTAGACACATTACTGCGATCGCCAATCCGCTTGCCCAGCGTGGCGATTATGGGCATTTACCTCCTAATGCGTCTATACGCATAGTTTAATAGGAGAGGCCTTCGTCCAGCAGTGGACTCTCTTAGGCTGATGATGATGATATAACAGCTGCTACGTGAGAACAGCATCCTACTGTTCTTAGACCGTTTGCACATTTTCCAGAACTAACGGAAACTGAATTGAAAGTATTATTCACCGGAACATATCAATTTGGACAGGCGATTTCCTATTTAGCGGAGGTCCTAAATGACGACGGTACCTTAAATATGGCTTACGTTAAGGAACAAACCTCTATTTTAAAAGTACAGATTCATTCTCGACCCTTTTTTAGATATATATCTAAAAAAGTTTATAAATGTTTTATAAAATATAACCCACGTGTTTCAGGAATAAGTAGTATAGAACAGTATTGTTGTGAATGTGCAAACGGTCTAAGAACAGTAGGATGCTGTTCTCACGTAGCAGCTGTTATATACTTATTTATCGTATGGTAGGTACCTACTTGTCGAAAATACCGCGTCCCAATGAAAAGTTAAGCTCACTTTTTCAAAATGACGTGAATGTCACTATAAGCGTAGATAGTGATGAAGATTACGATTGATTTTATGTTGTAGGTAATAGATTATTAAAAGATAGTACAAATAATGATGTTTTATTATTATCAAAATCAGTATGTCATAAAATAACTATGTCTTCATATAAGTGTCCGAGACCGGTATACTTATTATTTTAAAAATCACCATGTTGCTCCAACCAAATTCATTTGATATAAATATATATTATACGAAAAGCGATGCCACATCAGTGTGAAAAAAATTGTAGGTGTCGCTATGTCACAAGTGTCAAATAATAATGTTTGAAATATTTGACATTAAAAAACACCAAGTTAATGGTGACCTAGAGCCGTCGGGTTTTTTGCAAAAATATTTCTCTTTAAGTTATTAATAACATACGTGAATTACAAAAAAAACGGACCAGTAGTTTATGAAATATTTAAAAGAATAAAAAAAACTTTTAAGTGACATTTCACGAAAACTGTCAAATATTTTGACATAAGATTTGGCAGAATACTAACTAGCATTGTGACCAATACGCAGGATATATTAAGTAACCAAAAACGTCAGGGGCATTTTTTGTTCCCTTACACGGCTAACCCCTTTAGCACGCTGTTTACTTATGACCGCTTCTTGTTGTTGAGCAAGTTTCTTCACTTTGTGGACAATTTGGATGCAAGTCCAGAGCTGCTGCAAAGCGAAGGGGAGATGCTCTTGCCCAGGTTAGCACCGATCCTGAGCCATTTAAATGCCAAATTTCCCACGATGTACCACCTTCACCGAGACGTTGCAATTGACGAGTCATTGACTTTATTCAAGGGTGGCTTGTCCTGGATTCAAGCAATAAGGTCTAAGGCTGCACGTTTTGGAATAAAGTCATATGAGCTCTGCAAGTCGCGGACGGGCTATCTATATAAGTTTTACATTTTTTTTTTTCTAGCCTGTAGGGGTGTCCCACAGCTGGGCAAAGGCCTCTCCCTCAGATTTCCACAGCTCCCGGTTCGATGCCAAGTCTGGCCAATTGTTGGCGAAGGTCGTCCCGCCATCTCCGCCTGAGCCTGCCTCGTCCCCGCCTAGTTTGCGGCATCCACTTGGTGGCTGTAATAGCCCACCTTTCTGGATGCATGACGTGACCGGCCCAGTCCCACTTTATGCTTGATTTCCTCCTACGCTGACGTCGGTCGCTGACATCGGTCGCGCGTACGAATATCCACAATATCAATGGGCCTCCGCACTGCAACGCCGGCGTCCGCGGCAGATTTATTGCTACGCGCCGCTGATGGCGCGCGTCGGTCTCGCTCGTCAGGCAGCGCCGCGTACGTCGGTGCGCTGACGCGTTATAGATCGCTATTGCGCGCTCAGTGCGAAGCTGGCCGCTACGCTGTACGCACGCGTACCTGGCACAGGCGATCACACAATTGTATTTTACGGGCAACTATGGCTGACACGACGCTTGACACAGAGAGAGTGATAAGTGAGGTGTGCCAGCGCCCTGAACTGTGGGATTTAACTCATAACTTGTATAAAGATCGGGATGCAAGACAAAAGGCATGGACGCAAATTTGCGAGACGTTGTACCCAGACTTTTTAAGTTTCGAGGATCGGAAGAAAAAGGACATCGGTGAGTAAAACATATTTTTTTTTTAGTATTTAATTATTATTAAACTTAAACACATCTATAACTGTGCTCCGTAATTGTAGGTAGGTGCATTTATATTTATTTTTAATGAATAGATTGGTTTTGCCAGGGTACAGACCCTTCTGGTGAAACAAAGTAGTTTGCTAATGCGTCTCTTATACTATCGCCGGAACGAGTAAGATTCGGTACATTGCGGTTGGGTGAATTTTGCATACCCGAAATCGTCATAGTGTCATTAACATTATATCCGTCACGTACTCTTACAAAGTTATGTAACACACAACATGCTTTAACTATTTTGATGCTGTTAGCCAATGAAGTCCTCAGAGGCTTTTGAAATATTCCAAATTTATTTGACATTATACCGAAAGTACACTCGATGTAGCGTCTCGCCCTGCTAAGACGGTAGTTAAAAATTTTTTTTTTTGTGAGTCATGTTGCTTCGAGCATATGGTTTTAGGACGTGACGTGATATTCCAAAAGCTGCATCACCGACAATCATGTAAGGAAATGTTGTCCCATGGATCCCAGGTAATTGTCTTGGTTCCGGTAAATTTATACCGCCATTTTGAAACTTCGTGAACAAGTTACTGTCCTTGAAAATCGTCGAGTCAGAATCTGTTCCACAAGAACCCACATTAATGTATGTAAAGCAGTAATTGGCGTCACAAAGAGCCAAGAGAACGATAGAAAAATACTTTTTATAGTTATATAAACTTCCACTATGTGCAGGACATATAATACGGACGTGTTTGCCATCTATCGCTCCGATGCAGTTGGGTAAATTGGCATTTGCTTCAAAACCTTTCGCGATGGTCAACCAATCTTCACGTGACGATGGAAATTTCAAAGTTTCGTCATGTAAAACTTCCCAAATTTTTGTACACACTTCTGGAACGATTTTGCTGATAGTTGATTCCCCAAGCCGATAATGATAATGTAGATCTACGTAAGAACTCCCTGATTCCAGAAACCTGAAAAAAAAAAAAAATATTACCTAACAAGTATTACATTACATAATTTTCTTATTGTTTCAGAAAAAATAGTAGGGCAGCGTTGGAAGACTGCGAGAGATGCGTATATGCGCTGTAAAAATACACTAAAAAATACTGCCTCGGGTTCAGGAGGTGGTAAGAAAAAGGTGTACGTATACTACGACGAAATGAAATTTTTGGATAAAAAGCATGACGTAGAAGTGGAAGATTCAATAAGTACTGCTATTGCTGCTGCAACTTCAGACAATGATTTGGATACAATTATGTCAAATAAGGACATGTCGAAACAAGTTAATTCTTCACTGGTAGAGTCTCGTGATTCCTCACAAAGTTCTACTGACGCTAATATATATATATAAAACCGAAGAATGTACGAAAGAGGAAACACGCGGAACATGATGATTTCGATAAAGAAATGATGGCTATGTTTAAAGATAATGCTAAGTTATTCAAAAATGATGACCTAACTTTTTTTATGTCACTGTTACCGCTGATGGAAAAATTTTCAATGCAGCAAAAATTGATTTTCCGGTCCGAGGTTTTAAAAAAAGCCATGGAAATTGGAAGCATTGTAAACCCATACGAAAGTAATAGATCTAATTCTTCTCAGTCATGTTATTCGGGAAGTTCGAACTCAAACTATACACCGGGATATAATACTTATCAAGAAATTCCAAACTCCGATTCACAAGACTCGGTGAATCTATACGTACCCACTGCACTGAGCTCCGCAACCCAAATTTTAAGTCAAGGGTACCAAACTATTCGCGACCCAACCCAAACCAACGAAGACTACTAACTTTGTTCTAAAATTATCTACTAAATGTTTTTAATTAATAAAAAACGAATAAATAATGTTTTGTTTTTTTTTAAACCACTTAAATATATGGGATATCCTACATCCGATATTATTATATTATTATTATTATATTGAGCCTGTAGTGTCCCACTGCTGGGCAAAGGCCTCCCCCCACTTTTTCCAATTTTCCCTGTCCTGAGCAATTTCTGGCCATCCTGATAAAAAGGAATCCAGTTCGTCTCGCCATCGCCGACGCACATAGGGGTAAATTCACGATCTAAGGGGCCAATATTATTTTTGCGGTATTTTGTATTTTTTAACGTTTTACGAAGTTCAAACAACTGTTTCCCGTTTTTATTTTTATTATGTAGCATTTTTTTTTCAAAATTTGGGAAATTTTCAAAAATGGAAAAAAGTATGAATATAATAAAACGTGTATAACAATTCATTACTAAAATAAAAACAGTTGCCATATTAAGCTACAGTTTCTGCTATGCTTCATCGCATCCAGAAGAGAACTCTGGGTTCGGATCGGCAGGCAATAGCAATTCTATCGTCTCTGGCTTAAATAGAAACCTTATTAATCGACAAAACCTGGGAGAGGAGGGAGTAGGGGTTTCGCGTATGGCTTTTTCATTGTTTTGGCCACGTACTAATTTCAAAGGCACGAAGCTTTTGTTTGTACTGGGTTTGCTGGGACCCGTTACATCTGGAGAGGTTTGCCGATAAGCTTCAGAGATTGGCGTTATTGTTCTTTTAATCTTATCAGTACCTCTTCTAGGTGCTCTGATAATCGCTTAACCGTGAGGTCCATTAAAGGCTGCAATTCAACCTCCGCACTGTTAGTGCTTGTTACAGTGCACACTTCCGATGGCGGGTAATACTTTTTCCTAACTAGTGCGCAAAAACGAATTTTGCTCACGCTATGCGCGCGGTAATTTCTCTTTTTGACGCACTTCTTATGAAAAAAATCGTCCCTTACACGTGCAAAAACTTTTTTTTAACTCGGGTGATTGGGGCCCTCGTTTCACTCGGGCTCCAACTTTCACCCTCGCCGAAAAAAAGTTTTCCCGCACTAGTTAGGAAATGTACTATTTATTTTATGCCTGCAGTTGACTGTAACTAGGAAATAACTTCTTATTCGTGCTTCGTATAATATCCTATTGTGCGCGCGATAAGTCTGCATCGCAATAGGAATCGCGAAGGTGCCTTCTAGCCAAGAAGTCTTATTTAACCTGTTTAAACTTCGATTTTACCTAAACAACAAGATTTATTATAACACCAGTATTTGAAAATATTTTGTTCAAACTTGCAATGAAATATGAACGTACGTCAAATTGATTCCGGAAGTACTGCGTTATAATATGTAGATTTCTTATTTCTTATTTGCTTGTTCTGTGAATTTCGCTTCCGATTTTTTAATTCATTGCAAGTTTGTTATAAGCACTATACTTGCCTGGAAACCAGTCTTAACAGGCTTTGTATCTCAACCAGCTAAGTTAGATTTCCATGCGTCTGCAGTAATGTCATCTTAAAATATTTTTTGAAATGCAATTTTTGCCAAATAATGCATACTTGTAACATCAAAGTCTCGATTCTAGTAACATTTTTGGATTCTAACTGGCCAGTTACTAGATTTTTGGGCCAGTCAACTTTTAAAACCGCACTTGATTTGTCTCTTGCGTTACATTAACGACCACTTGCCTTAGTAATGGATTACAGAGGACATAAAAGGAAATGTAATTGTATTGCTGTGATTTGTGTATAGTTGAAACTATACAGGGTGGAAAGGGACGACCTTCCTTCCCGCTACCGACCGAGTCTAACAACCATTACGATGAACTTTCAGTATGGGACCAACATCGAAAACGTACATGGGAAATTGACTTTTCCATACTATTGAACTCTAACTAATAAATCACTCACTTTGTATGAGGGGTTATTTTTTTTTTATATTTCGATGTTGGTCCCATACTGAAAGTTCATCGTAATGGTTGGTAGACTCGGTCGGTAGCGAGAAAGATCGTCGTTCCGTTCCACCCTGTATACAAGGTACAGAAATGTTCTTAAGAATCTGTCTTCTTTATACTGAGCTTTACTCCATCTAGTCTTAAATTCTAACTTGAAATAAGCAAACATGCTTTTAAATCATTCAATTTGATCATTAGTGCAACCTTCACAAAAAAATAGTTGATCTCTTAAGGAACACAGTTTTTCTTCCAATATAGGTAGTCTTATACTTTTGAAGAGATCAAATATTTGTTTTCTAGTCATGATCTTCATTCTTAATATATTTGGTAAACCTATAACATATAAACATGTCGATAAAACGTAATACAAAAAAAATATTCTCTTTGAGTAAAATGGCGAGTAATTTTCTAAGTATAAAAATTATGTTTTGGCGGAAGCATGCGGAAGATTTTATTTTAAATTCTAATAGCTAAAACAATAAACTATCACTTGCTATTAACAATTCTGCTCGATCTCACCCTATTGTATAACTTATTAACGAGTAAAGTTCATGTTTTACAAAAAATTACGTTAAAAATCAGTCTCTCTTTCAGAGCGATAACCTAGCTTCAAAAATAAACAAATAAAGAATATTTTTATAATATCTTATAGCTTACTAACCTGTTGTTACAGAATCCATGATTTTTTTCACCCTTGATCGCTTAACAACAATAAACAACAACTTCAAAGTTTTCCTTTTCTAAGAATGCCGAGAACGAGTAACGTACATGAAATGACACGATCAAATTCCGACTGACATAAATCTCATTACAAAGTGCATACAAGGATAGTGGATGTTGATATCTACCCTCTAATGAGTCCTCTATCGCATGTAGCTATTATCGTAGAGGTATTTATTGTTTCGAAAAATCGACTTATGGCCGCGTAGATCTTGAATTTACCCCTTAGTGCGACGTGGTCTACCAGGTCCCCGTTTTGAGCTGGGCTGCCATTCAGTGGCTATCTTGGCCCACAGCTCATTCGGCATTCGGCAGATATGACCAGCCCAGTCCCACTTCAACTTGGCCGCCTTCCGAGTTACATCGACTATTTGGGTCTTGGAGCGCAGCGTAGTGTTCCGGACTCGATCCACTAACTTGATACCCAATATGCTGCGCTCCATAGCTCGCTGGCAAACCTCGAGTTTTGACTTCTGTGACAAAGTCAAAGACCAAGCCTGTGCACCGTAGGTGAGAATTGGCAGTATGCACATGTCCATGAGCCTCCGTTTAAGGGAAAGAGGGAGGTCGCCCTTCATAAGATGTTTCAAGGACCAATAGCTCCTCCAGGCGTTATCAGTTCGTCTTTCGACTTCCTTCTCCTGTCGCGCCTGGAAGGAGACTTGTACATCCGATATAGGACCAGATAATGTGAAAACGCACCAAGGAAGCAGCGAAAAGTTATGTAAAACATACCTTAAGTTAAAACTTACCTTAATGTAACAGCAAGGCGTTCCTTTGGAGATATAACTTCACGAAACATAGAAATATGTTTCAGATGGTTTTCTAACTTTGATAACAATTCATCAAAAGTTTTAACCGACATTCTAAAATAATTAAAGAATTTATCTTCATCCCCACGCAGTGTTTCAAATAAAGTGGAAAATTCACCAGCCACCGCTCTCTCAGCAACAAGTGGGTGAATGTGATATCTTTTTCGCCGCTTTCTTCGTCTGCGTAAGTAAGCTGTAGAAGCTAAACAATTTATGAACGGATTCATTGTCGAAACAAAATCACCATTCACCGCGCACTTTAGCACACGACTGCTCCGCACAGCGATTGGTGTCGCAGTGCGGCAATTTTTTTATGTCATACGCGGCGGATGGTACGCGCGACCGATGTCAGCGACCGACGTCAGCGTAGGAGGAAATCAAGCCTTAGCCTGGCAGTCTTTTCGCCCACGTCAGCTATGCGTGTTTTGGAGCGCAGCGTAGTGTTCCGGATGCGATCCATCCTCGTTACACCTAGAATGCTACGCTCCATTGCTCGCTGGCAGACCTTCAATTTGTATGTATGTATGTATATATAACTTTATTGCACATAAACAAGTTTACAGAGAGTAAAAACAAAACAACAGTAAATACAAGAATATGTACAAAGGCGAACTTATCCCTAACAGGGATCTCTTCCAGCTAACCCTTGAAATAACATAAAAGGATATACAAGACAAAAATACAGTGAGAGGCAAACTAATAATTTGGATTTCTGACTTTCGGTGAGTGACCATGTTTGGGCACCGTAGGTTAGGACGGGCAGGATACACATGGCGACTAGTTTGCGCTTCAGTGACATTGGAAGGTCGCCCTTCATTAGCTCTTTCATGGACCAGTAGCTCTTCCAGGCATTTTGAACACGGCGTTCAACTTCCTTGTCCTGCCTGTTGCTGAAAGAGACTAGCTGGCCCAAGTAGATATACTCATCGACATAATGTATCGTCTGCCCGCCTACCTAGACCCTACATTTCGTGCTGTTAGTCACCTGAGTCTTTGTGCGATTGATATGAAGTCCAACTTGAAGGCTTGCGTTGCTCAGGTCTTGAAGCATTAACTGAAGTTCTGCGGCCGAAGAGGCAAAGAGAACGATGTCGTCGGCAAAACGAAGATTTGACAACCTCTTGTCACCGACGACTATTCCTCTCTCCTCCCAAGAAACTGCCAGGCTTCTGAAAACTTCTTCTAATGTACTAGTAAACAGCAGTAAGCAGTAGATAGCGGGTCGCCCTGTTTAACACCTCTTTGAACCCGAAACGATGGACCGGAGGACTGGAGCTTAATTTCGGCTGTACTGTATTGTTGTATATATTTTTAATTAAATTAAAGGCTTTAGTATAATGCTAAGTATAGAGGCATGTTGAATTCGGTTTATTTTTCTACAACTTGGTTGACTGTATGAAGGTGATCGACTGTGGCGAATCCGGGGCGAAAGCCGGCTTGAGTGGGAGGCTGGAGCTTGCTCGAGTTGCCCTGCAATGCGTCCCTCTATGACTTTAATAAATGCTTTATAATATACATGGGACACCAGGCTGATTGGTCGATAGTTACCTATGTCACATTTTTCGCCTTTTTTGTGGAGGAGAACTATACTCGAAAGCAGTTTTTGGGGAATTAGACCTGTTTTTAGTATATTGTTGAATAATTTGCAAAGTGGAGATAAAAGGTGTTGTTTTCCGAAAACCAGCGCTTCTGTGCTTATCCCATCGATCCCAGGGCTCTTATCAAGCTTCATTTTGGAAAGAACCTTTGACAATTCCTCTACCGTTATACTCGTAAGAGGGATGGTATCACCACAGAAGTATTCATCAATACTGTTTATGTTGTAGGGATCAGAGTATAACGTAGTATAAAACTGTGTGCATATGTCCATTATTTTGTTTCTATTGCAGTGCTTATTACCATTTTCATCTTTGAGACTCGTAATCCATGTTTTACCTTTTGAAATTCCATTCCGAGCTACTCTTAGGGATTTGTTTTTCACTAATGCTATTTTAACTAGATTTGTGTTGTGTTTACGGATATCAGTTCGGCTTCGGATGCTACGTGTCGTCATTCTGTCCATTGCCCTATATTTTGCTGAGCCCATTTGAAGTGACGTTCGTTGTTCTATAAGATGTATGGTGTCAGTAGATAGTACGGTGCGTTTATTTTGTCTGGGCCTAATTCTATCACTTGCTGTTGTAATGGCATCGATAATGTTTTGGTACTGGGTATCTGTATCGCAGTCATCGTTTTTTAATATGCTAAATTTGTTTTGGAGTTCTAAATTGAATCGGTCATAGTTGGCAAATATACGGGAAAGAATTCAGACCGTGGCAATGTCATGGCTCCTAGTACTGAACTAGCCGGCAAGAGTACACAAGTGGTACTCGATTTATTGAAAGGTCTCGAGCATCGTGGTCATTGCGTTACGATGGACAATTTTTATAATTCTCCAGCGTTAGCGCGATACCTGAAGAGTTTAGGATTTGATTGTTTGGGAACATTGCGTCCAAATCGCAAGAATGTACCAAAGGACATCGCGAAGGCTTCGAAAAATGTGCCAAAGGGGACTATCATAGCATTCCATTCTAGTGACGTTTCATGCCTGGCATGGAAAGATACTAAAATGGTGAACATGATATCTACCTATCACAATGCCGAAACCTTCGTGGGTAGAAAGGCAGGACGGGAGTTGGTGAAACCTGTTGCTGTCAGGGATTACAACAATACAATGGGAGGGGTTGATCTTAAAGATCAAAAACTGTCAATGTATTTAATGGAGAGGAAGAGGTGTCTGAAATGGTACATGAAAATGTTTAAAAGGTTATTGAACGTCAGTGTGCTCAATTCATTCATTTTGCTGTTGAGTTCTTTGAAGCGGCGCACTATGCCTGAAATTACGCATCGTAATTTCCGCGAAACATTAGCTAATTCTCTCGTTGAGGCACATCACCCGTCACTACGAGAAATTTCAGCTGTTATCCCGGAAGTCATGCGGCTAAGGGTCTCACCAAACTAGTCGACGCCGTTTCGGCTAATCGCGTACGGAAAAAGCTTTATGTCAACGCAATAAGAGCGAGGACATCGTAAATTGGCTCGGCTCACGCGAAACTACGTCTTTCGACGGGAAAACGGCGTTTTGCCGTAAAGCTGTTCGCATTCGTACGACCCCGTTTGCAGCCTAACGCACACGTTCGCATTCGTAAATCTCCTAATACCGCCGTACGGTGCCGGAAAGAGTTGAACGGCTCCGATCACGGCCGAGTACCTGCGATAAGGGCCGGTCAGAGCTGGCGGAAGCCGTTCAGCGTCTTCGACGGCCGAACATAGCTGACGACGGCCGAAAAGAGCCGATGACTGCCGAAGTAGCTACTGATGCGTTTGTATTTATTCATTTGAATTATTACCCACATTAAAATCTGCAATAGATCTGACAACACGAAGTAATACTGTCGTAATCATACACGTCTGTTCAATTTCAAACTAGTTTCTAACAACTAGTCTCCAAAAATGAGATTTACGATTGCCGATCACCCGCTGTCCTATCTAACTGTTCGTCGGACTCGGCGGCTGTACGCGTGCTGTCGGACGTCTCGACGGCAGGACGGAGCACGGGAGAGCCGACCGCCGCTTTACAACTGCTACCGCAGGCGATCGAGCGTTTCTACGGCCGCAAGGAGGATGAGACTGCTTAACGCAGGTGTTCAACCGCGGAGACGGTCGATCGGCTAAATGCGAATAGTGTGGTGTAAAACACTCGGCGAAAGCCGACTCCGCGTCGATTGGTTTGGTGAGACCCTAAGAAGGGATGTAGTGCACGTGCCTCAAGTTCTCAATAGGAAAACACGAGAACATTGTGCCATCTGTAGACGTAAGGATATTATAAAACTTGTTACTACCAAATATGTCACGTGTGACGAGGGCATGTGCTTCGAAGGTTGTTGGAGTGATTGGCACTCCCTTCAACAACTTCCAGGTAGGCATGTCTTTGTCAGGAAATCACGTAGACGTTGTGAACGTCATGACTAGATTTTTTAATATCTTGATGACCTTTTAGATATTTACATGTTATAGCTAATGAGTAAAAATATAGTTATTTTTACTTATAAGCTAACGTCCAAATACCTCTTATTCTCGTTTAACGAGATAATATGGTCCTCTAAACAGTTCTCGTTTTCATGGATTTACTGGAGTTAGAAGTGTAGAAAATATAATTAGAGAAGGCGGAGATATAATATTTTCTGGGCCTGACTTAATAAACCTATGACAGCAGTTTTGCATTGTAGCTAACGGTCAAATTATTAGTCGTCATAACATGCCGTGTTTGATCTCTGTAGATATAAAGAAAAAATATCCTGTTTTTTAACGATTGGTAGAAACTGGTCCAATGTGTATGATTTTGTCTTGAGACTGATTTTCTTTTTTACTTTTAGAACAAACTTTCCAATATTTGCTGAAGAATTACCGTTCCAAAAATGCGAGGAAAGAGCGACAACACCAAAATGAACTAAGAAGACTTCGCCAGAAATTGAAATTAGTCAAGTTACGTCTTCACAGCAGAAAAAGTTAGCCGCTGAGAAAGATTTTGGTAAATTAACCAATAATATGCCAGAGTCAGCTAAGTTATTTACTCGCATGCAATTTTTTGAAGGACGAAAAAAGAAAAAAGGGCATAGGTTCACAATGAATGAAAAAGTTCTGTCTTTGACAATATTAAAAAAAAGCCCAAAAGCTTACAAGCTGATGTGTAAACATTTTACATTGCCCTCAAAAAAGTTTTGAAGGCCATGGTTGCGAAGATAAAATTATCTCCAGGGATTAATGATTTAGTATTTAAGGACTTAAAAGAGACAGTCTCAAAAATGTTACCTCAAGATCGTCTGTGTACATTAATATTTGATGAAATGTCGGTTTACCCACAAATTCATTACAATAGTTACACAGACGATCTTGTGGGATTTGAAAATTATGAGAGTGGAAAACGGCAAACTTTGCCAACCACGTCCTAGTGTTCATGGTCAAGGGAATAAAAAAAAATTTAAACAACCAGTAGCTTACTTTTTCATACAAACATTTAATACTTATAAACAAACATCGGTTTCGCGGGGGCAAATATGTACTGACGTTTAATAGTGCGAGGACACATTAAACTAATTTCATTATTTGATATCGATAAAAATGTCGTAGGTACAACCGTTGTGTAATTTCAAGAATTTGAATGAAGAAGAAAGCATCACTAGTCGTATCTTTATCATCTATATCTGAATGGTCAGGTTTCCAGGAAGACGAATGATCTTTTTTCTTGCGTGGCATTTTTAGCCGCCTTAAGAAACAAAAAGGTAGATTTAATTGATCGAAATGCAAAATAATATTGTTGTAGGTACTAGATGAATTATTCAACGATCAATGGTTGTCAAAAGTGACTCGAGACGAGTCAATGTCAGATATCGGCTGTTTATAATTGCGATAAGTATAAATGAAAGAGGTTTGCACATAGTTAAACGTATTCCAACTTAGCCATTAGTTTAGTTATGATAATGATGGTTAAAAAATTATTTTTATGGATGTCGATAAACAAAGTCGATATTTAATGAATCACTAGCACTGGTACATTTTTGCCCCCGCGAAACCGGTGTTTGCTTATAAACTAAAGGAAATTATTATAAATGTTGCAACAAAAGTACAAGCTACTGGTTTGACTGTATTAACAACCGTGTGCGACCAAGCTAAAACAAATGTCAGCGCGATAAATAGTCTTATAACGGATGCGAAAAGAGCCTACACACAAGATAATAAGGAATGGCGAAATGAAATTATTATAATAAATAATAATGAAATTATCCTGCTATATGATACTCCTCACTTAATAAAAGGATTAAGAAATAATCTACTTAATAAAGATTTAAAATATATTGATAATAATATTTCTACAACTATTAGTGTGACGTATTAGTGGGAGTATTTACAGCGGGTGTTTGAAGCTGACCGGTCGCACGGCGAGTTGCGTCTTTTGCCTAAAGTAACGAATGAGCACATAGACCCAGACAAAATCAGAAACATGAGGGTGAAAAATGCCACTCAAGTCCTCAGCTATAGCATGGCTGTCGCAACGGATAATTTAGTTGCGAGAAAGAGAGTAGATGAAGAGTGCAGAAATTTAATATGATTTGTCCTTCTGATAGACAAATTATTCGATTCACTAAATGTGTCTAGTGTATCTATCTGCACGGAATGGAAAGGTGTATACTGGTGCGGTTACAAGAAATTCCCCTCATCATGTCCTATGGCAAGAGGCTCTGATACTTCTTAAAACTGTCGAATACGTGAAACAAAAAGGTAATAATGAAACTGTTCAATCTGTACCAACGGTTGCAAATTTTATCAAGACTGTTGAAGGTTTTAAAGTACTCTGGCAACTGTTGCGTAATAAGTATTCTTTTAATTTTATGCTCACTCGCAACTTTAATCAAGACCCCTTAGAAAACTTCTTTGGAAGTATCCGAAGTTTAGGAGCCCGGAATGTGGCACCTCATTGTATGGGGTTTCAGGGTGCGTATAAAACATTGTTATTAAACAATTATAGTAGCAATCACTCAGTCAACTCAAATTGCGAAGAAGACTCGAATGATTGCTTACAATTCGTTTCTTTTTAGGGTTCCGTAGCCAAAATGGCAAAAACGGAACCCTTATAGATTCGTCATGTCCGTCTGTCACAGCCGATTTACTAGGAAACTATAAATGCTACAGTAACGAAATTTGGTAAGGATATGTTGTGGTGTGTCACCTCTATACATTTGTACTCTATGTAACACTAATTGTATATTTAAGGTGGAATACCTAAAATACAAGCCAGTATTAATCCAGCGCTCACTCGTTTCATTACTCAACCTTTCCTACCCTTATATGGCGACCCTGCTATTTTTGGTGCCCTAGAGCACACGTACATACCGCGTTAAATACAAAAAAATGTAGCTAGTCGTGTATCAGTTTATATCGCCAAGTTCAGTGTTATTTTTTCAAGCTAAACCCCCTCAAAAACAAAAAAAAAATTATATGACGAAGATATATGTAATTCAAGTTTGTAGTTAAGTGTTTATTTCCACGAATTCGCCACTAGACGTATATCCGTCACCGCGACCGCGAAGCGCCAGCCCACGCGTGCTATTCCTTATGCAGATAAGACTTTGTGAAAGTTACATATAACTAAATTAGAATGATCACTTTGACTGTGGACTTTATTCAGTTAGGACACTTCCCAGTTAAACGTGGTAACCATGGGTTCATCTCAAACTAAATAGACTAGCAGCCCATGCTGAAAAAAATATGGGTCATTTGAACCACCAGGTGACCTATCTAGAACGATATAAGAGCATAAAATAATAAGATTCAGCACTATGCCGTCACTTGTAAGCTGTCCAACTGACTCCTGGTGAGAATTTAAAAGTACAGGTAGAGTGAGTACATTTTGGTCATATATTTTTGTACGGCATTCTTACCACCGATAGATCCATGAAAAATAATAAGAAAACGGCACAGTGCCGTACAAAAATTGTGCGCCACAAAGTCTGTTTTTTTTTTATTTTCCGACAATCAACAAGGTAAATTTGGTCATTTGATTTTGTACGGCATCTGTCATATTATTTCAATACTGCTTCTAATCCATTATTCCGCAACGCCGTACAAAAATCATGTGACAAGGGGAAAAAATCGAGGGTTGCAATCCATTCTCTTTCCGTGTTCCAGGGGGTGATTTGGTCTGTGTTCTTTTCAGTCGGCTATGTTCGATGCTCTCTGTTGTTCGTATGCTTAGAAGTTTTCCGGATTTAAAAAAAGTGTGAAAGTTATAGGTTTTGTTTTGTTTGGTGTCCGATTGATTGATTGAGTGAGTTTTGTTTGTTACAAATAGTTTGCGAGGTGATTTTGAACATTGTTTGAAAGGTGTTATTTTATTAGGTAGATTAGGTTTAAAATAGGTTAAATTTAGTGTTAGGTAGTGTAGATTAGGTTAGGTTAGGATAGTGTAGGTAAGGAAAATGGCACCACCTCGATACGATTATCCAGTGATTTTCAATATTTATACGCACCAAGCCGGTCAAAACATTGCCGAAGCCCGCCGTGTTTATACAATTCAGCACCCTGGGCAGCGGGTGCCATCAGCAACCGCTTTCACTAATGCAATTTATTGGGCATATGAAAGGCAACGAGGAGGGTACCAGGGCGGAAACGCAGATCTTGGCCGCCCTGCAGACATCGGGGTTGCTCAGCAAGTCGTGCAGCACTTCCAGGCAAACCCATCTGACAGTCAACGTAGATATGCTCAAGAAAGTAATATTTCGCGGGGCACAATTGGGCACATATTACGAAAACGTGGCTTTCACCCATTCAAATATACCAAGGTTCAGGACTTGCTTGACGCAGATCACCAGCCAAGGGTGGAGTTTTGTAACTGGCTGTTGGAAAATAGAGAGCGGCGCATCTTGTGGACTGACGAAGCGACTTTTCAACGCGGCGGCATGCTAAATAGCCGCAATGAGCACATTTATGCCAGGGAAAATCCACACGCGCTCAGGACATGTCACTTCCTACACCGATTTAGCCGGAATGTGTGGGCAGGCATTCTTGGCTACGAAATAGTCGGTCCCGTGTTCTTAGATCGGTTAAATGGAGAGACATATCTACAATTTCTTAGAGGCGAATTAGAGGCCCAGCTAGCGCTGACTGAAGATGGGGCTGA
>JALPQI010004794.1:0-77569 GCA_025490895.1 Thaumatotibia leucotreta
CTGCGAATTGGACAAGTTGCGCAAGCCCTTGCGGTTGAAGATGAAGTAATAAGTAGCAGCAGGAATAAATTCAGAACGAATGTGAGAAGTTCTTCCAGGTTTTCCTACTTTTTTTACCCCCACCCTCTTATGTTATGACAGTAGCAGATAAGGTTTTTATCTGCTTAATGAGGAATTGAGGATACGCTCAGCGCGCGTGTTTGGATAAGTTGCGCAAGCCCTTTGTTTAGCCGCTGATTACTAATGATGTATGTCAGTTAGCAGCGTGGTAATTTTACTGTTCGAAAGCTAATACGATGTAGTTTAACATGAAATCATAAAAAGTATTGGTAAATTGGACGTTTTTTTGAGAATTTTTACACAATGAAAAAAAAGCGATTGAAAACAGCCAGAACTTCGACGAAAACCTCGTAATAATAAACTTATGCGATAAGTTTTGGCAGTTTTTGTCACTTAGATACCACAACCTACTATCATTTATTTTTACTGTTTTTATTTGGTTGTGAAAAATTACCTAATCTAAGAGATAAGATATCTTCTTTGCACGAAGGACACAATGCCGCTGTTTATTTTTCAAAAAATCATAAAAAATCCAAAAATTGGGCTAAATTTTTTTTTCTCATTTTTTCGTCGATGAAATTAAATGTACTTTCCTAGATTTGTCGATGTGCACATTATAAAGACTCACACTGTAGAATATAGCCAATCAAAACTTTGATGGACCAATCACAACTATTTTTAAATGGCGGTTTAAGATTTTATGGGCGGACATTGAAATTCATTACCGTGATGCATTGAAGAGGGGGTGGCACTTGTTAACTAAAATTCAGGACCGTTTTTGAAAGGCAATGTAGTATGGCGTGCGGCTTCCATGTTTTATTTGTTCGTAGATTATACAACATGTTTGCTATAGACCCTAAAAATAGAGAGTAAAATCTCACAAACTCGTGGTAGAGATGGCGCTGAATTAAGTAAAGTGCAAGGCAACCGTAAATCCGATAGATGCAACCTTAACGAGCAATAGTGCATTGTGCTGCATGCAGTTTGCGTAGTAACTGCCTGTTTGAACGCGGTCCAAACGTCGAACATCGCGACTAGTATGCAGATTGTCCGGAAACGTAAGTGACGGACATAACTAAAAGCTACTATGTTTCTAGGGTTCTGTATCCAAGGGTAAAAACCGGCCAAGTGCGAGTCGGACTCGCGCGCGAAGGGTTCCGTACCATTATCAATTTATTATTTAAAAAAATACAGTTAAATCAACCTACCTCAAAAACTATAGGAGATAATTTAATCAAACTAAAAATCGTTGATAGAGCTTATTAATGTGCATAACATATATATTTTTTGAATTTTATATCGCGTAGTTTAGAAAATAGAGGGGGGGACACATTTTTCAGACTTTGAGAGCTGATATCTCGAAAACAATTTATAAACCTTCATATCATTTTCAAATACCTTTCAATTAATACCCCACACGCTTATATACAACTAAAATATTTTTTCTATCCCTCAGTTACATGTATGGAGGGCCCCCACCCCAATGTTTTTTTTTACAATTTAGTATCATAATCCTGTAGCGGTTTATACAACACATATCTTTACCAAATTTCGTTACTGTAGCATTTATAGTTTCCGAGTAAATCGGCTGTGACAGACGGACAGACGGACAGACGGACATGACGAATCTATAAGGGTTCCGTTTTTGCCATTTTGGCTACGGAACCCTAAAAACCGGCAAAGAGCATATTTCGTAAGACAAAAATTATGACATTTTCTTCGGTTACCGCGAGGATTACACATGAAATAAAACTATGAAAACGGATAAACTCGCGTATACGTATTAACTAACTTTAACTACATTCCGACGTTCCGAACACTTTACAGTAGTCTGCGGGCGACTGACAATGGAGGAAATTCGAAAGATCTACTCTACATCCAATTCCAATTTTATTAAATCTCTTAAAACGTGTCACTATGACAAGGTTATACAGGGTGTAATCGATAAGTGTTTACAGGCCATAATTCCGTAAATGTAAGGGATATCAGAAAAAAATTAACTGATATAGAAAGTACGTTACCCAACGAGTAAAATTACATTAATAACTTTTTCTAAATAGATGAAGTAATAGAGTCTGGCTAACGAAAGCTGAGAATGAGTTTTTTACGGAACTTTTCATATGGCATCACAAGCTGAATTGTCAAACGTCATGTTCTGTCTTTCGTTCGACGTGACACCCATTGCTCGCTTTCCACAATTGCAACGTTTTAAGGTGTTTATGATGAAAAATACTATGAAAAGTAATGTTCGTAAGCTGCTGCGTACTATAATAAGTAAATATAAAGAAAAACAAGAGGAGAAAATCATCGCTTAAAAGGAAAAACATGAGTGTTTACACACGATATCAGTGTTCCTAGGTTAGTACGTAGTACCATTTTGATACTTACCTTTATTCAATAAATTTTCTTGTACTCATTATCTAATATACTATCGACTATAATAGATTTAAGTTTGTATTTATGTTAGGTTGATTTAATATGGTCATTTGTTTTTTTTACCAGAAGGTCTGGGAGAGGTTGAAGGAGTTAACGCTGTCAAAAATACGGTAGAAAAGTTATGCGAGTTGGAGAAGAATGAAAAAAGTTCGCGAGTATAACTGCCTCAGATTGGAAATCAATGACTGACCATGTCATTCATGTGGAAGATAAGTACAGCGAAAGAGACAATGTCATAAAAACTGCATTAGATGAGTTTATTATGTGATTTATGTGTTATGGCACAAATAATATGAATCATTAATAATGAATCATTGTATGAGTTTTTTAAGTCTGACTTTAATTATTCTGAATAAAAAATATAAATTATTTCGTTTCCTATTTATTAAAAATACACACACCGGCAGAATTATATTGTTTTAGTACAGATGGTGCATTTTTTAGGCTCTAGTGTGAGAAGTGGGTCATTTTAAGTCAGGTTCAAAACTTCGGAGGGCCATCTGTACTAAAAAACGTCGTACGAGACACGTGCAATAACGAAATTCGTAACTTGTGTCGATTTAAAACACTCCCTATCGGTAGTGTTTTAAAAAATCGTCACTCGTTTAGAATTTCACGTTTTTCGCACTTGTGTCGTAATGGACAATTTTATAGGTAGTTTTAATCATGATTACACCCATTCTGCGATGATACAATTTACAAATCGTTACTAATATTACCTATACCTATGTATAGACATATAAAAGTGTTATATCCAAGTGTGAAAATCACTCTGTTTTTCGGCCATATTATGGTATAAAGACTATAATGATATGAAGAGCTGAAAAACATATCAAATTTTAAGCCAATCTGTTTAGTTATTTTCAAGTTATATCATAGGTTCGACACATTACCAAGCTAGTTTTAACTTTTTACATACATAATTATGTATGTGAAAAGTTAAAACTAACCACAAAATAGGTACATAATATGTATGTAAAAAGTTAAAACTAACTTGGTGTTGTTGAATCTATGATATAACTTGAAAATAACTAAACAGATTTGCTTAAAATTTGATATGGGATCCATTTAATAACATGGGTCATCATTTAGAGTAGTAGGTACCTACAATACCTACATCACATTGCATTGTGTCATGCAGACAAAGTTGCATGGAACAGCTACGTTATGTACATATATATATATAATATTAATTTGGATTGTAATAAATACAGGTAATTTAACAAAATAATTTTAAGTTTTAAATATATTACAAGTATCAAGACTGATTTTCGGGGTGCAACCCAGTGATACCATACTCTATATTTTATTAATTTGCCGCCATTTCTCATTCTCAGCTTTCGTTAGCCAGACTCTATTAAAAATACGAAGTTAAAACGCTCCCATACATTTAGTATGACGACTTACAGCCTTAAAGAATGTCGGTGTCGTAAGAGATACAACTGTTAGAGATTCGTTATTTGTACGAATACATTGTAATAAAATAATAATACTACCGTTTATGAAATAATGAATCTAACATTTATTCTTAAATGAAAAGTTTGTTATCTTTGAATGAACGGTTACCTACTAAATGTATGGAAGGGTTGGAAGTTAATATTTGGGATATTTAGGTTTTATTTCAAAAAAGTTATTAGTGTAATTTTACTCGTTTTGTAACGTACTTTCGGTATCAGTAAAAAAAATTCTGATATCTCTCATATTTACGGAATTATGACCTGTAAACAATTATCGATTACACCCTGTATAGAGTGGCCTAGGGTACCAATTTGGTTGAATGAACCATCTCTACTAAAAGTATATGCTCTAAAAATACATACCTTTGTTGCTGACTGTACAAGTGAAAACATGTTTAACTTAATTGTTAATTGCGACATCCATATGTTTGTATTCCGAATTGATATTGTGATATAAATGGAAATGCATTGAAACAACTGATTAATTTATTTCATCGGGTCCCATTTCTCGCGCTGTGTTAAGTTAATTTGTTTCATTACATTTCCCGTTTATTTGATAATAAATGGAATATATATACAATATTAATATTTGTCACATGTAATTTAATTGGCAATATGTTCTTGTTAATTGGTTAATACTTTTTAATCGACTTCAAAAAAGAGAAGGTTCTCAATTAGACTGTTTTTTTAGTGGATATCTCCGAGAATCGTGTACCGGTTTTCAAAAACCGTTTCTTTACGCGCTAGTGCGAGAAGTGCTTCATTTTACGTTAGAAGACCGAGTGCAGGCAATAACTAATAAAAAACGTCTCGATCGCGTTTACGTTTTCATCGTCAATTTCATACAAATAACGATGAAAACGTAAACGCGATTACCTACACTCGGTCTTCAGATCGACTTCGGAGGGCCATATATTATGTACCTACTGAAAAACGTCATACAATACACGTGCGAAAATGAAATTCGTAACTCGTGTCGGTTTACCTAAAGTACTCCCTTCGGTCGTGCTTTAACTTATCTCCACTCGTTTCGATCTTCATTTTTTGCGATCTTGTATCGTAATGTTCAATTTTTTGTTTTTCTGACTTTATACAAAATGTTCCTCCACAAGGATTCCTTCATTGCAGGATCTAGTACTAGGCGATGTTAGGAATAACACGGAAATGCAGCAAATGCTAGCGCACAGCTGTAATTAAATGAAGTACAGTCGCCGACGTAATTGTACTGTCAGTTCCAATGTACAGTCGGATAAGATTGCGGTAAGGTACGAGTTACTTTCTGGGTCTATTATTCTGGCCTTAAGTGTCTTTTCTAGACGACTTATGTTACTTTGTTCTAAAAACACCGTTTTCAGTGGCATCACATAATCAGCCTGTGATAGTTAACAGCTGGACGTAGGCCTCTCCTATTAACTATGCGTATAGACGCATTAGGAGGTAAATGCCCATAATCGCCACGCTGTTGGGAGTTGGGGTGGTGACAAATGTATTCTTCCTGCCGTCACCATAATGCCAACATATACCTGTATATTATATGAATACTGAATGTACCTTATACGGGAGCGACATATAGTCGCTATGAGGTGCGTTGGGTTAAGTTGGAACAGTTTTTGAAATGGGGTAAAACAAAACGCTACCTGCAAAAGCTATGGCAGAAGGACCACTTTTTGTCTTTTCCGTTTCGTTTTACCCCAACGCACCTTAATTGTATCAATTGTATCAAATGTAGTACAGTGGGTCACATATTTTCGATCAATTTTATTTATAATTAATAATAAAGTCCTTGATAAATTTAAAACATTCAAGTTTCTTTATGAAAGATGACAGTCAACAAAAAATGCATAAAAATATAGTATTTGACCCAATATTAGTGAAAGTAAGTATCGGGATGATGGATTCGTTTCCAGGGTGCTTTGCTTAGCCAAGTTGCCAATCGCAAGCGCTTGCTAGCGCATTGTAGATTTCCCTCTTTGTCGCACTAATATGAAGAAGTGACAGAGAGGGAAAACTACGATGCGCTAGCAAGCGCTAGCGATTGGCAACTTGGCTAAGCATCCAGGACAGATAGGTTCAGAATCTCGTAAAATCAAATAATAAATTAATTATGAATAAAATTGTTCGACTAAAGTAGTAGTAGTAAACACTTTATTGCACAAAATATCATAAAAATAACAAACGAAATACTTAACTTATACAGTGAAATTGTACAAAGGCGAACTTAGCCCTTTAAGGCCCGGCCACGACATTGGTCTAAGGCGACCGGCTTAGCGGAAAACCATACGTGCGAGAGGGAGTTCCCACATCGGCATCTCGCTCCAACTCATGGATTCGCTCGCCGCCGGTCGCCTAAGACCAATGTCGTGGCCGGGCCTTTAAGGGATCTCTTCCAGGTAACCTATGAGTAACTGAGAGGATACTGGTGTTGATAGACCAAATCAAGCACCTACCTACACTTAGTAGGTTCATGAGAACAAGACACGTGTTACATACGCGTACTTATTAAAAAAATGTAAACAAAAAAAAAGAATAAATAGATACCTATATAAATATAAACAAATACATACATATACAACATACCAATACATAAACATGATGTGCCTAACCGCACACTGAAAAAAATTCAAAGTAAGTTGGATTTATCAGATCTTGCGTAATTCTAACGGGAAATTATGGTTGAATTCGGTCCTATCACATTTTTTTTTATTTTACCAAACTTTTTATGTCGGCATTCTACTAAATTAATTTGGTTGATTACCCAGTTTTTTGTTGATTATACCAGTTGTTTGGTATAATGTACGAGTACAATGTCCTTTGTTGATTTAACCTGAACTCTGGTATCGACTTCAACCTTTTTAGTTTTGTAAATTTGATAGCAAGGATTTGTTACATATATCAAAGTTTCCTCGTAATAGTTATAGCCAACCTAAGTCACTTTCGTAATTTTTTTTTCAGTGCAGATACCTACACTCCCCTGACAAGCGTTCAACAGCCATAGCTTTTTTAAATTAGTCTTAAAATATGTGGCCCACTGTACTTCAATTCTACCACGGCTGGCAACTACGTTAGCTGTGCTGATTAGGAGCGAGCTGTGTGTAGCTACAACTACAACTAGGCACTTAGTTTTATTGATTAGGACATCTTAATGAGGCTTTATGTATTTAGAAGCTTTTTGATTTGTTTATTTATTTAATTTCACCTTTTAATACGGGGTGTTATGAAAATGGTGATACGAGATAGAAAACATGAATCCATTAATAATTTTGAACAACTTTTACCATGGGACCAAATACGAAATCTCAATATAAGTAACGACGCTTCCATACATTTTGGTCAACCTATTTTTGGTCCATTTCTGTGGGACAATTTTTTTTTCTTGAGTTATGATATTTGGTCCCATCACCCATGGTAAAAGTTGTTCAAAATCATTAATATATTCATGTTTCATGAAGTATCACCGTTTAAATTATACCCTGTATATTTTTCGTTCAGCAAATCTTTCGAGAGATCCACTTCCTGATTACTGAAATTTTAATTTGTGTATAGTTAACACGTTTGACGCGGTGACACAGCGTTTGTGATCATAAAATTCTGACTTATTTGCCTTTGAGACAGACACATACGTGATCCAAGTAATCGTCTTCTTATGCCACTAGTATAAATTAAGTTCTTACTCCTAAGCCAGTGGCATAGAAATACGAACGTTTTAGACACAAGTGCTGTGTCGCCGGCATAAGAGTACACTCTATTCGGTCACCGATCCGTGTCACTGGCATAGGCGTTCTATGAAATAATTTCGATCAGCATAGTATTAGCATTTAGTGAAACAGTCCGTTTGCGAACATGTTAAGTCGGCTAGCAATATTACATTCCTAATGATATCATGTGGCTTCTTAGTTTGACGATGAAGTTTGAAAGTGGCCAGAGTAAGTTGAGGACTACCGATGCAACCCTACATTTGGGACACGTTAGGCTTTTCATAAAGAGCACTAGATAAAGAGAGCTGGCTCAGCGACCCAAAGTGGATCTTGGTCTCCGATACGAGTGCCAACTCGCACAGAACCGTGCGCATTGGTGCCAACCAATGCGCACGGTTCTGTGCGATTTCCTCCCAGTTCTTTGCATTGAAGGCAACAAATTAGGAGCTCTAGATGTTATTACTAAAGAAAGTTTACAGGGTGTGCTGATCGTACTCATATCGAAAGCTCGAAAAAATAAAATCACTTTCTATGAAAAGTTGATCACCCGGTGGAACCACGTCGATATGAGGCCCATAAGGAAGGTTGTAAGTTATCATGAACACATGCAATACCCTAAGGTATCGGTAACTAATTTGAAAACACCTAATATTCGGCAATAAAACCGTATATTTTAAATGTACATATTTTTTGTCAAAATTAACATACTGAAGTAGTTGTATAACAGTTCTCTACATTACTGGTTGCTTTCTGATATATTCTGTATTTAAATGATTGACATGTAATCAACATAATAAATAAAATATAAAATTTGAATCAATCACCCTTGACGCTCCGGCCTGCCGGCACGAGCGTGACCCGGAGGTCACGCTCGTGCGCCGCGTAAATATTAAATAAATGATTCTTCTTCAAAATCTACCTCTGAGTCTTCTTATTACACCTGCACTTCCCACATATTGGGTGCATATCTACCAGGTTTAAAAATGCAGCGGAATAAACTGCAGAAGCAAATGGCACTAATTCAATTATTAGATATATACCTACATCAAACGCCTAGACCGTGTTTCCAAGTTGCTGTTCATTTTGACCTCAATATGACATCGTACCCTTTAGAAACCCGATTGCAAATTTCTTTTTTTAGACAATATTTGAAAACAAACGAACCCTCCTTTACCCTTTATTCGTTTATTTTGAAGTTTTTAGACTGCTGCTATATTCAATATGGGGTGTATCTAATAAAAATAGTAGTGATCGATTTATTGGCCCATTTAGTATCGTATTCTAAGACAAAGCAGGAAACAAAAAATCACAAAAAACTTTTTTCTATTGTACAAGGTTGTTCGGTCCGAGTTGTAATTTTCTTACCAAAACCCTAAAAAAATTAACAAAAAGAATAATGGTATTTTTGAGTGGCCGGCCCGATTAAAACTCAAAAACATTTTTCGGGTTCATTTTCGTTTCTTAATTTTGCCTCCTAATAAGTTCACGAATGTTTGAAAAATTATGATTATACTGACGACATATCTAGACGAATACAGGATGGGCCAAACATTATACCTATTCCATCTAAGTGGCTCGAACGAAACAAAAACCAGAGGCTCAAAAAAAATAAAGAAAAAAAATAAGAAGTAGTTAAACAGGAAATATAAACAAAATAACAAAAGTGGTAAACGAGTATAAGGGCCTGATGGTATGTAGCTGCCAAAACCTACGTATTTACGCGTCGCTTACATTAAAAAAAACGTTCATGTAGTAGGGGGTGAAAGGGGAAAGGTTAATAGATCCTAACCTTTCCAACTCATAACCTTAAACATTTTGCCATACGACAACAAAGTACGATCTCTCACTCACTAGCTAACACGACTATAAAACAACACTGCCAACCTTCATAAAAGTATAGAAATGGATCGTAAAATATGAAATGGCACTTTCCTTTGAAAGCTCATTTAGATGATAGTGATATTAGCTAGGGCGTAAAGCATAATTCGGAATATTTTACGGCTCAAGCCTTTAGTGGAACTTACATTGTTAGTAATAATTGAAGTTACATTGTTAGTTTACAACCTAGGATTTTAGGTTAGCCAAAGTTAGGTCGTTATTGCATGTAATGATTTTACCTTGCTTGGATTCCAGTTTACGGCAAATAAAGAAAAAATAAATAAATATGGCTGACTTTCAACAGCATTTGGTGTCAATGATCATATCGTGAAAAACGTTCGTAGATTTATTTTTATGTTATTACCAATAAATAGGTACCGATAATTAAACATACAAATCAAAAAAATATGTGATTTCAAGGATTCCGATTTTAAGTTGGCGATAACACGAAAATTATGTGCTAAAAGTTCTTGATTATGAAATAATGCAAGTTTTTAGGTTTGTTCGCATTTTTTTTTCGTTTTAATGAACGAGGAGGCTCTAAGGTTAAGTTTTTTTTTTAATTTTTGTATTATACCTAAAAGGTATCAATATATTTTTGCACAACACAAACTCTGCAAATTCTTTTTTTTTTATATATTGGCACAACAAAGTGGCTCCACTCCACCTGATCGTAAGTGAAAAGTGGAACCCAAATCGCGGCGGCAACGAACAGGAGACCTTTAATAGCTTTAATCTGACCAATAAGTTGAATAGAACCTAGATATCACATTGGTTTTTCTTTTGAAAGCACTTTCGTACACGTAATTTTCGTCTTAGTGTATCAATAAAGGACCATTGTTATAACATAGTACCTAATCTAGTTGTGACTTAATTGCAAAGTGCTACGAATCTACTAGACCACGTACGATTCATAATTTATGTGCAAGTTATGCGTTTAGTTATTACGTTGGTAATGGTTATTTTATCGGGGCGTGCATTGGGTTCCATTTAGAATTAATGGCATCAGTATTATTGCTATTATGAAGTTGTAAAGCTCCTTTGAATATCATTTAGCTTTTTCGTAGAAGGACAAAGGGATGATTACATCATCAAGCCCTCTCGGTTCTCTACTGGGTATAGGCCTAAAGGCTCGACCACGACATTGATCTAAAGGCCCGGCCACGACATTGGTCTAAAAGCCCGGCCACGACATTGGTCTAAGGCGACCAGCGGCGAGCGAATCCATGAGTTGGAGCGGTATGCCGATATGGGTACTCCCTCTCACACGTATGGTTTTCCATTAAGCCGGTCGCCTTAGACCAATGTCGTTGCCGCGGCATAAGGCAACCGGCGGCGAGCGAATCCATGAGTTGGAGCGGGATGCCGATATGGGAACTCGCTCTCGCACGTATGGTTTTCCGTTAAGCCGGTCGCCTTAGACCAAAGTCGTGGCCGCGGCATAAGGCGACCGGCAGCGAGCGAATCCATGAGTTGGAGCGGTATGCCGATATGGGAAGTCGCTCTCGCACGTGTGGTTTAGCGTGAAGCCGGTCACTTTAGACCAATGTCGTGGCCGGGTCATAAGGGCCTACGCTAGCTGAAGCGGATTATCCGAAACGGACGCTCGTCTAACAAGAAATTGCATGAACGGCGCTAACTGGTGCGGCCGCGTTCGATGGATTTTAATAATGAGCAAGAACTGGCCACCCGACTAACGTGCAACATCCCATGCGAGGTTGGGAAGAGCTTGCTCAACAGATGGGGTTATGGCACATTTCTGTTCATGAGGCCGTTGTTAACTTTGAGAAGCATCGCTTGGAAGACCTCGAACGTCTCAACAGAAAGCCTTCCTATACCTACACATGTAACAACAAAGGTGAGTTGCACTGTGCGCCCTGTACGAGTAACAGAACCTTTAAAAGCAAATTCGGTTTTGCAAGCCACATTCGTGCTCATGACCGGCGCTCGTGATGGTCATGAAGCCAGGTTTCGCCATTAACGGATACGGCAAGGAAGATGATATATATATACTTATAATGGACGCATTAGGCGATAAACGCCCACAATAGCCACGCTAGCAAGCGGATTGGCGATCACAGTTGTGTTCAGTATGATGATGCTACTGCCCATCATAATCTACGATAAGTGAATAGTCAGATTAGTCAGTGACACTTCAATCCCTTAGTCGACTCTTGCGACACCACGGGAAGAGTTTGATGATGACAAAAGTACTTACTGCCGTCGCCCGGACTATCTACTAATGTAAAACACATAGAAACATTAATGAAATTGTAACAAATGTATCTGTAACAAATAATTTTATTATTAAATATCTCGTATTGAAATCCATTTTGATTTTCAAACCACAAGCCACAGAATGTCTATAACGCTAATCATAAACTAATTATCATAATTATAATATATGTTGTTTACTACTGTAATAACATTAATTTGGTCAATAGTATTGTACACAAACTAAAATACATAATAATATGATTTTGATCAACATTAACAGATAATATGCAAATAGTATTGGTATTAAAAGTTTTATGAGATGTCGACATCGTTCAGTATAGGTATTTAGTTAGGGATATTACATTTTTGTTTCGCAAAGTATCGCACAATGATGGCCTCGATGTTTTATAATAATACAGACCTACATCCAAGTTAAAAATGTAGATAACGTTGTAGAAATGTACTTACGCAAATCTTAAGTTTCTAAACGTTCGAATGGTTCGCACGGCCGGGCCGGGTTCCATCCTTACTTGGTAGATATTCCATTTATTCGTACGAAGCACTTTGCGTCTTCTTTCCTTATGCGTACTGCCAAGGAGTGGAATTCCCTGCCGGCGTTCGATATTTCCGAGATCATATAACCCGGCAACCTTCAAGTCAAGGGTGAATAGGCACCTTCTGGGCAAACTCCCTCCATCGTAGGCCACGTCTCTGCCCTTGGCTAGTCTGTGGACATGAGTAGAGCCATTTTAAATTAAAAAAAAGAACGGGTCGAAACTTTTATTGACAGACTTCTTTGTTCCCAGGTCGCTCCGAGCCTGGCATCGTGCCTTCAATTGTCGGCTTCGCCAAAGAATCGGTCGCCCACGAGTCTGACCGACTCGCCCCAGGTGACCGGATCTGCAGTGTGAACGGCATTTCTACCGCAAGGCTTACCAATGAAGAGGTGTTGCGGTTACTTGATAATGTTGAAGAACGGGCTTCGTTGGAGGTGGAATACTACATGCCTAATTATGGTAAGTATTTTTGAGATATTTTTTTCCCTAGTCAATTTGTTTTCTTACTAACTTGGTCCCGGCGAATGGATCTGTGGCCAGCATTTCAACCGAAAGGCTCATCAATGAAAAAATATTGCGCCTGCTTATACAACGGGCTTCTCTGAAGGTTATAAGCCCATATACCTAGTACGTCTTCTAAAGTCGTCAATCAATCTGTCGTCAACTCAAGTCTCTAAATTGTCGTCTCAGAGGATCACCGGTAGCAGCAACGAGATCTGCAGTACATACCTAACAACGGCATTTAAACTGCTTACCTCACTAATGGAAAATTTAAGGATGTATACTTTAATTTAAAGCGTTGACTGTGAATACTGGCATGATAAATGCGATGAATTTAGTTAATCAATGAGTAATTATCTCTTGCTATCCCATAAAATTTCAAATCCTATTTAAAGGCAAAATCATAATGAAATTAGAAACCTGCACAAACGAACCTCGAACTATTCCTTTTATTGAAAATGTATGAACATTACAGGTAAGCAAAAGGTATACTAAAGTCTAACACAGCTTATTTGTCCACAGCATCGCAAAACTCTCTATACATCACGACAAAGCTAGCAGAAGTCCCGATGGAGAAGCTGAACGGCTCGTTAGGGGTGACCATCCGTGGAGGCCTGCCAGAGAACGCTGGGAGCGCCGACTTGGTGCTGAACAGCCGGTCTTTGGACGCACAACCTTTGGTGGTCACCCATGTCAGACCGGGTGGTGCTGCGTATAATACTTCTAGGGTTAAGCCTGGAGATAGGCTTCTCAAGGTTGACCATGTAAGTATAGGGAAATCCTTTTTATGATTAAACAGTGAACAATAACCACCATATTCTTACGTCTGCTAACTTAGCAGCTTAGTATTGTATGACCCTTTCAGTGTTATCAATACATACATATATAAATCACACCTTTTTCCCAGAGGGGTAGGCAGAGATAACGGATTTCCATTTGCTACGATCCTGACAGACCACTTTCGCTTCACTCACTTTCATAACGGCATTTCAGTCTTATCAATATGAGCATAAAAGTCGAAGGGACAAACAATACTTAGGGCATTGTTAAATTAGTAGGCACTTATGAATAAGTTGTGAGTGAAGATTGAGAGCTGCGTGCGTCGCTAAAATGCCATTCGCTACAGTTCACTTCTTGAAGAAAGAAGAATGACAGAGAAAAAAATCTTCGCTACGCTACTCAACGTTTCCAATTGGCATCTTAGATACTCAGTTTTGGTTCTCAATGGATTGGCGATACTCGTAACGGTATCGAGTATGAACACTGAGAATCAAACGAAGCTATTCTAGTAAAAATAAATTACTTTGTATGGTACAGTCGACGTCAAAGATATCATTACGGTTTAGGTGCCAAAAATATATTTACACTACCTTAATGTCGTGTAAATATATTTTTGTCACCTAAATCGTAACGATATATTTGACGTCGACTGTACAAAATCGGTTAGTAATAATATCCGTATATGAATTCTTCCCGCTTACTACGCCAAGCCGTTATAAAATGAAATACAATGTAGTTTCTTGTAATGTTGGCACAAAGGAATACGAGTAGGAAGAATTTTAAAGCTTCTAGGTGGCAATTTAAATATACAGATAGATTTTAAAAGTATGAACAAACTAAAACTAGATAGAAACTAAAATAAAACGAAGGATCATAATAATAAATAAAACAGGCTTCTGCGATATGGTACTCAGATATGGCATAGATTGATTAATATCAGTTTATTCTCATCCAATAATAGAATATCCTAACATAATATTATTGGATAGCAAGAAACCAATATTAATTAAAACGCCAATAGGTACTCGACAAAACAATTCTACTACCGATAATTTCGGAATCCATACGAGGATTTGCCTTTGTCACTCCTACATTAGAGTGTCAAATCCTCGAAATTTGCGGATTTTGTAATTCGCAGTATGGCTGTATCAGTATACAGCCATACTGCGAATTGCTGTGTCCTAAAACATATGGGAAATGAAAGGAAAGTTCTCGAAAAAATATTGATTGACTTTGGTAAAAAGATGCTATATTATTTTGAATAGCGAGTAATACTGTATTTATAGATTTTGTATAACGAGTTGCTATAATATTCTTAGAGATTTTATTCATTTTAGTAATTTTACCGTATTCCTGTTTTCTGGGATATATTGTTACTTTAGAAGAATTATTTCTTTACGCGCATGCTCTCGATTGGCATCATAAAAACAAGTTTTTTTTTGAGTTGGTTGATTCCCAGACGAGGCAAGTAATTTTTAGAAATGCTGTAAATGCAGAATAACTTAACTATAAAATTATAAATATTGCATGTCCTATACCAAAGAAAAAGATCACCAACGTCCCAGGTGGGAATCTAACCATTCGCGGCTGATGCCTGCACCGCTCGGCCACTCCGTCTTAATCTAATGTATAGAGTATTAAGTTCTGTGACTACTGGGGAAAAAATAAAACTACAAACACACAATTACTTTAAACTAAGAAAAATACATTAAGTCATATTTCAGCAAACTACCCTATCTACTACATTTAAGGTATTATCCCTTCATGTCCATGCAATTTTGGGAAGCCCTGTAAACTTCAATCAAATAGAATTGGTTCATAGAATGAACCGTACTACCACCGTTTCACAGAACGGCAAAAGATTAACCATTTGACAGTCATAGCTAAATACAGCTCGCTGGCGTTTCAATCAAATATGAGAGTTCATAGTCCCTTGATGAATCAAAGATACGTGGAATTCTATTGGGATTCCTGCCATCTACTGCCGGAAACTGAACTAATATTCCGAAATGCCCCGGGCATGTTGCGACATGTTTCCACAAAGCATTATGACGGTTATGTTCGGATCACGAACTGTTACGAATGCTAGGAAAATTTTCAATTACAAATGAACAGCAAAGTAGTTTTTGAAATCAGAAATTTGTAGTTTCATACAAGGTGGCTAAAAAATAAGTGCATTTCCTTTGCCAGTGAAATTTTGGGACCTGAAGTAGGACCCTCTGTTTTTTTAGGGTTCCGTAGCCAAAATGGCAAAAACGGAACCCTTATAGATTCGTCATGTCCGTCTGTCCGTCTGTCCGTCTGTCCGTCTGTCACAGCCGATTTACTCGGAAACTATAAATGCTACAGTAACGAAATTTGGTAAGGATATGTGTTGTATGAACCGCTACAGGATTATGATACTATTTTGTTAAAAAATCCATTGGGGTGGGGGCCCTCCATACATGTAAATTTTTTTAGTTGTACATAAGCGTGTGGTGTATTAATAGAAAGGTCTTTGAAAATGATATGAAAGTTTATAAATCTTATTTTTATTTAAGCCAATCGTTTTCGAGATATCAGCTCTCAAAGTCTGAAAAATGTGTCCCCCCCTCTATTTTTTAACCCTCTAATGCATAAGACAGGCAAAAATGCATTTCAAATTTGAACCCTAACAGCAGTCAATAGAGTCCAAAACCAATGAAACCATATTTGGCTTCGTATGCATTAGAGGGTAGTACGTGATATAAAGTTCTAAAAAAAATATATGTTATGCACATTAATAAACTCTATCAACAATTTTTGGTTTGATTAAATTATCTCCTATAGTTTTTGAAGTAGGTTGATTTAACTGCATTTTTTTAATAGTAAATTAATAATGGTACGGAACCCTTTGCGCGCGAGTCCGACTCGCACTTGGCCGGTTTTTATTTTTCAAGATTTCGATATGAGTTCTAAGTTGATGATTATCATGAACACATACATGCATAGGTACTCTAAGGTATCGATAACTAATTTGAAAACACTTAGATACTCCACTAAGATATTACTGTATTTAATGGTTATTCGGATGAAATGTTTGCCGAACGTCCCAGCTGCAGTGACTTATTGTATTCTGTACATTATTTTGCCAATAACAATATTACAAACTCTCGGTATATTTTAGCGTTTGTGACTAACATATTTACTGCCTGCTATAGGTACTTATGCTAATATTACCTTCAGCATAGTAGTCATACAAACAAAAATTCTCAGTCGCGAGTATTGACCTTTAATAGCTTTGTATATACCGACTCGTTTTGCCTTAAGGACATTAAAATCGACTCTATTATTTCCGATAACTGTTAATAAAATATTGATTTAATATCATTAATGCACAATTTATTTTCATTAACTAACTAGAACAATAATTATGGAGAAAATTAGACGCCTGTGAAAATTACTAATAATTTTAGATAATCCAATGCATACCTCATTGTGATTAGTAATTGGACTAATGATTGGTTTTCGCAATTTGCCCGTGAATTCACTTTGATTGACACCGACTATTCACGAGCTAAATATGTTTTTACATTTTGTAATTAATGTAAATGTACCAGTACTCTAACCTGTTTTTTTATGTATCGAAGGTAGACAACTGTACTCTCAGCCCACCTGATGAAAAGCAGGAACTGAGGCACATAGACATAGTGACCAAAAAATCGCCTATGCGCTGCCTACCCTGAGGACTTAGATGGATTGCCTCTATCTATGCCAGTAATTACACCGGCTATCTTACCCCTAAACCGGAACACAGTACTAACTATTTAGCGGCAGGTTAACGGGTGAGACGGTGGTAGCACTGTATAGTGTATAGTATTTGATTTGACATTGGCTCTTTATGTTATGACACAATCTGTCGGAAATGTGTCTCACGCGTATAGTTTCTCACCCCGCTGGTCGCCTTAGACGAATGTCGTCGTACTCGTGGTCAAAGGCATCAGGCTCAGAGTACCTGTTTTTTCGGGTACCTTCCCTACTCGTAAAGTGCGAAAGATTTTTTTTTGCCTTTGACCTAATCCTATAGTGTATCAGATTACAGCAGCTGGTATCATTGAATAGGTTATGAAGAATAAGAGTGCCAAAAGAAAGTTTTTTTTATATATTTCGGAGATCCAGAAGAAAAAAATCCCCCCCCCCACTTTTGATCCACAGGTCCAAAAATATGAAAAAAAAACATGAATATTGAGCTAACAGAATACTTTAAAATAATAGTCAAAGTCAAAGTCAAAGTCAAATAATTCTTTATTCAAATTGGAATAGCAACAAACTCTTTTGAATCGTCTAGATATGAAAACTACTTCCGGTTCGAACCCTACACCGCTGACCCAAGAAGAACCGGTAAGAAACTTGGCGGGAATTATTTTTTCAAACAATGATGGTACATCTTACAACTAACATGCATTAAAAAAAATACATAAAATTGATTTTAAATAAATAGAAATATAATAATAATAACAAGAGATGTAAAGTCTCTAAAAGTCACAACATTTATAAGTAATAATTTATAGAGAAGTAAGGTTTCTCTCCGAATAGGTATATAATAATAACATTATATAATGCACGTTTGGAGATGTATAGGGTCTCCAAGCGTAAATTATCGTAATTGAATGTCATGACTTTAACAAACTAATAATTAAATCCTAAATTACTCCCACGGTGTTTTATCATTCATGTAGTCTTGTGTACTATAATAAGCTTTAGATATAAGTTTACGCTTTACAAAATGCTTAAATTTGTTGACTGAAAATTCAGTAACATTTACTGGAAGTTTATTATAAAATCTTACACAATTACCCATGAATGATTTCCTAATTTTATGGAGCCGAGTGGCGGGTACTGCGAGCTTATGTTTGTTTCTAGTATTAATATTATGTATGTCACAGTTTTTCCTAAAATTCATAATATTTTTATGTACATACATAATATTCTCATAGATGTATTGAGAATACAATGTCATTATATTAATAACCTTAAACTTATCTCTAAGTGAGTCTCTAGGGCTCATTTTATATATCGCTCGAATAGCCCTCTTCTGCAGAACAAAGATAGTGTTAGTCTCTGAATTGGCAGCACTGCCCCATAATAAAATGCCATACGACATAATGCTATGAAAATAACTAAAATATACTAACCGAGCTGTATCGACGTCAGTTAATTGACGGATCTTGCTCACTGCAAAAGCTGCAGAACTCAGTTTATTCGAGAGATTAGATATGTGAGGACCCCACTGAAGCTTAGAGTCTAGTGTTATACCAAGAAAGACTGTACTTTCAACTATTTCCAATTCCTCACCTTTCACAAATATACTAGCCTGTTGATGTTTTACGTTACTTGTAACAAATTTAATACATTTAGTTTTTTTCTCATTCAACATTAAGTTATTCATATTAAACCAGTTTACTACTTTCGAAATAGCATTGTTTACATCATTCCAAGCTTGTTGCTGTCGTTTGACTTTAAAAATAAGTGAGGTGTCGTCAGCAAACAATACTATGTCATGGTGGGTCTCTATGAGATGTGGCAAGTCATTTATGTAGATAAGGAAAAGGAAAGGCCCCAATATAGATCCCTGTGGTACACCCGTGGAGACCAATGACCCCGGTGATCGCTGTCCATTCACATCAACCCTTTGTATTCTACCGCGTAAATAAGATTCCAGTAAATTTAACGCTGATCCTTTAACTCCATAATGGTCTAGCTTCCTGATCAATGTTTCATGACAAACGCAGTCGAAGGCCTTGGACAAATCACAGAAGATACCTAAAGCATCTCGTGATTCCTCCCAGGCATCAAATATTTGTTTAATTAATTCGACACCAGCGTCGGATGTTGAGCGCCCCCGAGTAAAACCAAATTGCTTGTTATGCATTAAATTGTTTACGTTAAAGTGCTTAGTTAATTGCGATAAAACTATTTTTTCAAAGATTTTGCTGAACGTTGGTAGCACAGATATAGGTCTAAAATTAGTGGGGTCAGAAGTGCTACCGGATTTGAATAAAGGAGTTACTTTACTATGTTTCATAAGATCAGGAAACTCACCACAATCAACACATTGATTAAATATTACTACCAATTCAGGTGCTACGATTTCAATAAGGGATTTGACGACATGAACAGAGACTCCCCAGAGGTCAGAAGTTTTTTTGACATTAATGGATTTAAATGCCTTTATTACATCTGAGATTTGAATATGTTCAAAATTAAAGTCGTTACTACACATAGGGACGTTATCTCTTAATAATATAGTGGCAGCCGAGGGTGATGAATTTAAATCCTTAGTTATGGAGACTGGTATATCGGTGAAAAAGTGCTCAAATTCTGTTGCTACTTCTAAACTTGACTCTATAATTTTGCCATTAATTTTTAATTTAGGATCTTGGAATCTGTGCTTTGATCGACCAGTCTCCGCATTAATCACTTTCCAGGTTGATTTAATGATGTCGGAACTATTTTTAATTTTTTGGGACAAATATTCGCGCTTAGCTTTATTACAATCAATCTTAAATTTCTTAGAATATTGTTTGATGTGTTCTTTAAATTCATCACTCGTATTAAACCGCCGTTCCTCATACAATGCATACAGTGCTCGTCTACGTTCATACAAGTCCGCAGTTGCCCACTCACTAAAAGCAGATGCACCACCAACCACAATATTTTTGGAAGTGAATATTTTGTTGTAATGTTTCATAAAAATGTGAAAGAATGAATTATACATGTCATTGGAGTTAATGTTGGAAGACAGAGTAGGTAGCGTCTGCACTAAACTTTCTTTCATTCGTTCAACACGGCTTGTGGTTACTGGCACAAAAGTAATTTGTTTTCTAATGTTATTTTTCCTGATGGTCTCAAACGTTATTAATTGACCTAAATGATCTGACTCTAAATTACTGATTACTTTTTTATTAACAGGAAAAATATCAGTAAAAATGTTATCAATACAAGTCGCACTAGTTGCACTGATACGAGTAGGCTCCATAAAAATGTGGTTGAGTTTAGAAGACTTAAATAGATTCAACAATCTTGTACTTGTTGTTGAATTTTCTAAAAGGTTTACATTAAAGTCGCCGCATATAAGTAACTTCTTACCGCAAACTGATATTTTATGAAGCACAGATTCCATTACACTTTCAAATTGCTCAAAATTACTTAAAGGCGGCCTGTACACACATACAACAATAAATTTATCTAATTCAATAGCACTCAATTCTATAGTCCGTTCAACAGACAGAGAAACAATGTCCTTACGTTCCTTAAATTTTAATTGTTTATTTAAAATAATTAATGACCCACCATGTATGGAACTAAGTCTGTTAAACGAACTAGCCACCTGGTGATTATTAAACTGAGGCACCACTTCATTACTTTTTAACCAATGTTCAGTTATACATAGAATATCAATATTAAATTCATTTAAAAAAAGTTCAATCTGCAAATCTTTTCCTCTAATACACTGAATATTTTGATGAACCAGGTGGATGAGTTTTCTATTATTATTACAATTTTCAATTAATTTATTAGAGACTAATTTGCCAGAGATATGGCACTCTTTTGTCTTATCATTTAATTTAAATTATTGGTTAAAATTGGAACCAATTCCGAGTTCATAATTGATTGCTCAATAGGAGCACAGTTATTTGCCAAATTTTTGGCAGATATATCAAAACAATAGGATAGCGACAGAGCTATTTGTCTCTTACAATAATTAGAAAGGTAAAACTTACCTTTAGTCATAGAAATAATAGGAAAATAATACTTATTCTTATTAACATAATTGTTAATGTCAATTAGCCTAAACTTATTACTATAATTATATGTACACAGCTTGTACATGGTCAGATTTAAATTATATCTAGTATCATTTTCTGTCTTTGACATTTCATTACAGTATGGAAATGTAAACATGATAATCTCTTTAACTTTAAGAGTATTTAATTCTTCAAAGAATTTCATTAGACTATTTTTGTTCAAAACTCCTCGGCTCCCTACAAGAATGAGCAGGGTACTTTGTAAATTTAAATTACTGTCATCTAAAATTTGACGCAAAATATCATTCAGAGAAGCTGAAGGCAAACAATTGTTGAAAATGCGGGGTCCCTTTAAATACTTGTTCAAAAATGAGCCCATGTTTCTTCCAAATTCATCACAATACATAACTACATTATGTTCATTATGTTCAGATATATGTAATTGTGTACTGTAGATAGAATTATTACTACTTACATCTAATGGTAAACTGGTACACAGATCAGGTTTAATTAAACTCATTGACAAGCGACCACTCTGTTGTTTACACAAACATGACTGGCCGAGTGTGAATATCAAATCATTCATTGCCAAAGTATATTCATTTATCACTTTCTTGGAACTATTATTCAAACTTTCTAATGATTTTATTGAATCCTCTAAACTTTCAATTTTTACTATTTTGAACATAATTGGCCCAGCCGTTTTTGAATATTTATGGAATGATGACTCGTCATGCTCTTGACCGATTAGATTGATTTAACTGTAATGTTCATACCTATTTCCTGCCACGAAACACTTTGTGTGTGTCTGACTCGCACTTGTTTTAATTTAGTATTATAATAATTTAATTTGTCCACAGATTTCCCTCACAAACAAAACACTATCAGAAGTCCACCAAATCCTCCAAAACTGCCCTCAGATGACCAGCCTGACTATAGAATATGACGTTTCCATAATGGAATCCGTGAAACTGGCAACTGGACCCCTCCTGATTGAGATAGAGAGGCCTTGCAACGAGGATTTGGGGCTGTTTCTGGCGAACCAGAGGTACTCTGATGACGTGTACAGCTCAGGATCTGACACGTATCAGAGGGTCGGGAACTGCAATGCTGTTTATATTGACAGTATACTTCCGGCGAGTATAAGTGACAGGTGAGGATTTTAATTTTTTGACGAATCAACTTTTTTTGAATAGGCAACCATGAATAGCTGATATGACTACAGGATATTTGAAAAGGTGAGGTACAAAACAAACTGTACTATCTGACGCGTTGCTATTCAACGTGGCAATGCTGGACAGTGATCTGGGTAATTTTTTTAATTTATAGTTTGGTGGTATTTTATTTTCGTAAGTTTATTTTGGGCTCTAGTTTAATAATTGATTATGTACACGTGTTTATAGTTTTTAAGATAATTATTAACTTTTTTTTACTTTAAAGTCGTTCTTAACATGCGTAGCATTACGATACATTCAGGCTTTCATTTTTAGAGTTCCGTACTTAAAACCTAAAACGGGACCCTATTACTAAGGCTCCGCTGTCTGTCTATCTGTCTGTCACCAGGCTGTATCTCGCGAGCCGTGATACTTAGGGCCTGTTCACACAATCGATTCACTTGGGCGATTTTAAAGCGATTGTTATACAAAAATTGCACAAGATTTCGCCGCGTGCAATTTTATATAGAAATCGCCCAAGTGAATCGCTAGTGTGAACAGGCTCTTAGACAGCTAAAATGCTCACAGATGCTATAAATATACTAAAAAGTAGAATCAAATAGATATAGGGGCTACCATACAAAAAACGTGATATTTTTATGTTAATGCTACGGAACCCATTCGTGCGAGTCTGACTCACACTTGGCCGATTTTTTCAGATTGTAGTGTGTTTTATTTATTTTTATGCTTCCCGCCCATAAAAACCTTTTACAGCCAGATATTCTAGAATTTAATTATCTTCACATGCTATTTCAATATCAATAAAGTTAACATTATTTGTGTAAGTAGACAAAGTAAAAAATCGGCTGCTCTTATTGCGAGTGTTTTTGTTGTTCCATAAATACATTCAGAGATTTCAAATGTCGATTTGATTCCAAGTCACCTTGTCTATTCGGTCTTATTGGATGTTTTATTGTAACACTGGTACGATGTTTATTGAAACTGTTTACGTACAATTTTGTTTATTTTATTTAACAAGATGATGAACTTGTTTTTTTTTATACAGCGTGTGTATTTGATACGGGCGAATATTTTAGTGGCGATTACTATCGGACCTAGGGAACCTATTTACATAAATTTATTTTAGAAATTAAGGTATTTTTTTTTTCATACAAAATAATTGAGCCCGCAATGTATTGCATCCACTGGTAGCCACATTACTTAAAGTAGACATAGTATCTAAACGTCATACGAGTCTCATGTCAGTTGGCCGGCATACATTGCTGCTGGGTTGCACTTTAGAAAAATCATTACACCTAATCAACAACAAAATTTAACGAAATGGTTATCTTATACGACTCGGAGGATCAGATATTATAGCTGGATTAATTATTCGCCCGTATCAAATACCCACGCTGTATGACATGTAATAACATAAATGTGATGTTCTTGAAACTCACATTAGTCATAATTCTGTAACATACGTCATTGTATGAGAATTCCCTAAAATATTTATAGGTACAGATCCACATAACGCATCATTAGTCGATTAGTCCGACTGATTACAAGTATTAATCAACTTAATCATAATTAATCGTAATTACCGCCACATTGTATTCGCTTTGTGGTCCAATAATCCGTAATAAATTAAGTTGGACAGCAAACAGAAAATTACAGTACGTAGCTCGTAGGTATACCGTTAGAAAAAAATAAATATACAAACCTTAAAATTAAATTTACATTATTTCGTAATCGGGCACTTTTAAGACACAACTTTTTTTTATATCACCAACATAAAACATTAAACCTTCAATTCACGTACATATTTATTCGTATTAACGTAAAAATATAACAGCGAACGTGTTGCACGCCATGTGTCAATAACGTCAAATGCTATAGAAAACCAGGCATTTTTTGTTTTACATTAAATAAATATTAATAATAAATATCTTGGGACATCTTACACAAATCGACCTAGTCCCACGGTAAGCTCAATTAAGGCGTGTGATGTGGGTACCAGGCGACGATATATATATATAATAGATAGATACATAATTATAGATACTTAAATACATAGACAGCCATGACCAAGGAACAAATATTTGTGATAAATAAATACACAAATAATGCCCTCGCCGGGATTCGAACCCGGAACCTCCAGCTTCGTAGGCAGGATCACTACCAACTAGGCTACGGAGGCTGACAAATTCAACTGAAGAATGCATTCTTCATTCGAATGGTATAATCCCGGCCGCGGCCTAAGAGCGCTCGTACACATGTAAGTTCTTACGTAAGCTACAGGGACGGAGAGATACCTACTATGAGAGGTGAATATCACTATCTCATTCCTTAGTATAACCCCGTCCCTATAACTTACGTAAGAACTTACAGGTGTACGGCTGGCCTTACATGTAAGTGCCCGTAATTACGCCGCGTATTGATGGCAATAATCATTTGTCAGCCTCCTTAGTTGGTAGTGATCCTGGCTACGAAGCTGGAGGTTCCGAGTTCATCCCGGCGAGGGCATTATTTGTGTATTTATTTATCACAAATATTTTTCCTTCGTCATGGCTGTCTATGTATTCATGTCTATATTATATACAGGGTGCTCGCGAGGAAACCAAAAGATTTTAATGCTGGATTCCTGGCCATATTTAAAGTCTTTAATGTTATATAAAATTTCCTGGATTCGGCTTGGTTTCAGAGATAATCAACTTTTTTTTCGAAATAAGTTTTTCGACGTAACTCGTCATTTAACTTCTTTTCTTTTATTTTCAATGTGTTCTAATATTACCACACCTTTTGCCTGACAATAAAAAAATACGAATAGACTTGACGGAATACCTTTGACCTGTACCTAAAAAAAACAATTGAAATAAATAATTTAAACAAATTGTTGTTATGATAAAAAGTACTGGAAATGTTAAAAAGTATTCAAATGATAATATTACAATGCATAAATGTACGTCCACAAATATTTAAATTTAATTGTTAAAGTTGAATTATAAGTATTGCCAATGTTCTAAGAGAATTCTTTAATGGTCGGTAAAATAAAAGTAATTCACAGAAAATACCCCGTAACTCAGGTTTTTTGTTGAAAAGAACAAAATTTATGGGTTTACTGCTAAAGTAAAGAAATATGCTAGACGTAAAAAGTTCGCAATAAAACTGAAATTACAAGAAAGAAACTTGAGTTCTAAAACTAAGCGGACCGTTACCAACATGCTTTAACTATTCTTACTTTTTAAGGTATTATATTGCGTGGTTAAATATTTTTGAGAAAAATTATGGCTCCAATATACAGTATGTATCTGAAGGAAAGGCAAACCTAGCCTGGTGATGACAAAGCATATTTGTGTCATTTGCAGAAAAAGTGTACCTTTTAATTTTTTTATGGAATCATGGACTGTAATACACCATTTTACTCGGCATCGTGCGTATTTTTCAGTTATGAAACAAAAAAGTACGTCTCTAATGTCACGGAAATAAGTATTTAAAGTGAGATTACTCAAATTAGTTTAATTTCTTATTTGTTGATTTTTTTACATATTTTGCCAAGACTACATTTACTTCATTTATTTGAAATGCACTAAAACATCGGAACGATTACTTCATCAGTTGTTTGGGTACTAGAGTGCCTGATCCGCGGGGTTACCATGACGTACTCTAAAGCGATTCAGCTTAGATCAAGAGAAAGGGAATCGCATTAGTACGTCATGGTAACCCCCTGATCTTATTACAAAGAACTTGTCCGCTGTCAAAAATATGTTAACACTGAACAACTGTAGCGCTATTATAAACATTTTATTTCGAAGCTTTTAGGTGACTATTTACAAAGATATTCATAGTTACCGGTGTCCAATAGGTAATTTTCTGAAAATGATTGAATTATTAATTATTGAATCAACTTTGGAGTCATGTCCATATTATTGCAAACAATGACGCACATTTGTCTGATCTCTGATTATTAATGTATCCTACTTGATCTTCACGGGGTCAAAAGGTTTGCCTCTAGTTCAGATACAACCTGTATCTACTAAACCTATTGCAGTTTTGTTCAGTTGTCACTATACTGGTAAATCTAATATTGGTGATACATTAACCCCCTTATTCATTTATAAACGTCTGCTAACTTAACAAGCCGCTAATAATTGTTTGTCCCTTTCGGTCTTAACAATGTGTCCATAAGAGTAAAGGGACGAACAATTTTTAGCGGCTTGTTAAGTTAGCAGACGTTTATGAATAAAGGGGTAACCCCTTTAACGAACAAGACTCCAAAAAATTCTGGATTGCAGCCTCAATGCCATTATATAGTACGAACAATTCTGCAGAAGAAAAAAATACAAAAAGATAGTGCTATAGGGTGATAATTTTTTAAACCGGTGCTCTATAAAGGGTTAAACCAGGCGAAAGAGAAAGTAAAAACAATATTCATTGCTTTTTATTTTAAGAATTAGAATCAATCGTTGGAATTTTACTTGGTTGGCTTTCCATTATTTTATTAAGTGTTTTCTAAAAGCTTTACCCACTTCCTTAAAAAGGGGTCAAATGCCTGTCGCTTAAATATGGTTCCGTATATTAGAGTGCACCTAAATATTTCATATATTATTTAAACACGACATTTTATTTATTTATCTAATGGTTCGTAAATTAAATTGTTGTTAATAATATTTTCTTCGATTACCGCGATGGTTACTCATGAAATAAAACTTAGTATTTTAACTGATTATATGCGTAGGTATAATTATAATTATATTTTTTTTCTTTTTTTAATTTTTTTAAATTTTTAATTTGATGGATTGAGGATTTGATCTATCAAATTACCTGCCTGAAAAAAACATAAACGCTCCCTAAATTAACAAACCGCAATTAGTGTTTGTCTCTTTCGGTTTTATAGACATATTGATGATACTGAAAAGGACAAACAATACTTAGCGGCTTGTTAAGTTAGGAGACGTTTATAATAAGGTGTATAAAATATATCTAAATCTCAACAAACCCGGTTTGCGCCCCCAAGGGTGCAATGGTGCCTATTAAGGTTGCGGCTCGACTGAGGCGGAGAGGAGCGGAGATGTGCAAAATTGACCAATTACATTCTTCAAATTCAAAATTCGAAACACTGTGATTGCGGTCTCATTGGCCAATTTTGCACATCTCCGCTCCTCTCCGTCTCAGTGGAGCCGCAGCCTAATGCTTGCCGCGTTACCTCGTTGAACCGCTATGGACAACCTCTGCAACAGGAAAGACACGGGACGAGGGTCGTGACCGCTGTCCTTCAGCCGTTTCCCCAACTCCTTAATAAAAGCTAAGGCGGTAATACACTAACATTCCGTGGTCTCCACCGCGAGAGAGATAAAAACGTAGTTTATTATTTGTTGTTATAGCGGCTACAGATGGTTGCACACATGACGATGCACGGGTTGGTCAAAATTAACATTATAGGTAAGGTCCGACCGAGACCCATATTTTAGTCTCGGCCGAGATCGAGACCGAGACTTGGTAGAAAGGATAATAAACGTATAAATTACATAAAAAATCCCTAGCAAATACTTATAGTAAGTCCAACGTCAAACTAAATACAGCAATTTTTACTGGATATTTTCTTTTTTTGAATTTTTTTTATGTAGGTACTACACAAACCGGTATTCGAATTAGGAATTAGGTATGTTTATCGACAGTATGATAGGGGTCGCTTACTCTGAATTATTTCTTCCGTTCATTTTAAAGTGAAATTGAAGTCAGTTCATGTCGATATGACACCAATAAAATCACAGTAAATTCGTGAGATGGAGTCAAGCTCGCCAATTACAGCTCATTACGAATCTCGGCTCGATTTTTGGCTGAGAATGCCTAGACCGAGACCGAGATCTCGGTCGGACCTTAATTATTAGTATAGATATCGGCACGAGAGTTGAGACGAATGATGACACACACATCCAAATGAAGTACTAATTGCAAAAAATGTAGTGAATTAATGAATTACTTGCGTCAAAATATTGAAGCAAATCCCTTGAACAAAATTTTTGGTCAATCTTACAGTTGCAATTGGTTTTGCTGTCAGACGAAAAAAGAACACTAATTTAAAATTCCCCGTGTGTTTACATGACATGTTGATGTGTGAATGGCCTCAACTCTCGTGCCGATACCTATACATACGAGTATAATACACTTGTGATGTATGCACTATCTCAATTCATAACTAGAGGTCGGACAAATGGGCGTCATTGTTCGCAATAATATGGAGATGACTCCAAAGTTGATTGAATAATTAATAATTCAATAATTTTTAGAAAATAACCTATTTGACACCAGTAACTATGAAAACCTTTGTGAATTGTCACCTTAAAGCTTTGGAATCAATTTTCAAGAAATTATTCGTTGAATTATTCATTTAATCAACTTTGGAATCATGTCCATATTATTGCGAACAATGACGCACATTTATCCGATCTCTGTTCATAACACACGCAGCGCATAGGTGCGGAACCCTAAAAAAACTATTCATTAAATAATAATTTGTACCATTCCCGATCTCAGCGTTAATAAGCTTCTAGAAGCATTTTCGCAAAAGCGCTATTAATCAAGTCAACTTCAAATGTCTTTGTTCCAAACTTCCTCCGTAGTCTTCAGATCGACTAACAAATCTTTTTAAAATGTAATAAGAGGTTATAGATGTAAGTCCATTCTTAGCACTTGTTGAATCATTCCAATCTTATTCTAGTTATATATACAGGGTGTAATCGTTAAGTGTGGCCAGGCTATAATTCCGTAATATCTTATTTTAGTTAAAACCGTAAAACCACCCAACTATGGTCCACAATTTCAACTCCTAATTAATAAACATCAGTCCCACTCTTCTTTGTGGCTTTGTCCAAGATTTTTTTTAAATAATGAAGAGTTTTATTTTTGCTGCAAGTCCGACTCACACTTGACCGTTTTTTATCGTTTTATGTCCAAGATTTTTTTTATAAATAATGAGGAGTTTTTGCCTGTAGATAGTGCAATTAATATAACAATTATACCTAATGGAGATATTCTGTAAGTTTTGGACCATTGTTGGGAGCGTTTGGACTCTAGTTTACGGAATATGTTTTTTTTTATCTGTCACTTTGGCAATGTCATTTGTAAGACAGAGACAAAACACATTATAACCAAAATGGAGATAATGGACGTTTATGAGTTACAAATGAGGGGGTTAGTGCGGAGTCTGTACGGAAAGTGCGGGCGTCTGGTAGCAAGACACGTCCATACATTTAACGTGCCTTCACTTTCCGAAAAACTCGAATGAAGATATTTTAACGGATATTTTGTATCTATTTTATGTTATGCGTGTACCTATGTATGTTTCTATGTGTGTATTTGCTTACATAGGTATGTATACGCATTATACCTACAAGTTTATTTAGTTTGGGGCTAAGTATTGTAACTGGTAGATCTGTAAGGTCCCCTATTCTCTATTACTAGAGATCGAAATTGCCGTCATTGTACGTCGTTAAAAATTAAACAAATAAATATTTTTTTTGAAATTTAATTTCAATTCCTTAAGGTGACTACAAGTATTTACTCAGTACCTACTTCATACGTTACCGCTATTCCTGTTTACAATAATCCTAATTCGGTTCCAGATGTGGTGCTCTCCATCCTGGAGATCAGATCCTGGCCTTTGACGACCACGTGATAGATGGTAACAACTATACTGCTGAAGAAGTGATGTGCTACTTGGAAACTTGTGAGAACGGATTCACACGACTCCACGTTGCGCCAAGGCATATAGCTCTGGGTGGGAGGTATACTAGAGGTAAGCTATTTTTCTGATAGTCATGTTTTTGTTTTCAAGGATGGTTGTTTCATGGTAGATGTAGATAGTATATCATACATATACGTACTGCTGGACATAGGTTAGGTCTCCCACAGATCAAACCATTCTTGTGGGGGCCCTCCCAATCCTCCCATTGTGCGTCGACCGTTGACCAGTGACAACTATCCACTCAAAAGCCAGCCATCAGTTCTTCAGAACAATAATTTTGTAAATATAAATACTTTTGTCGAGCCCATCGCTTAACTATGTTGATTTCTTTAGCTACATCGGTGACTTTTGTTCTTCCGCATAACTTGTCATTCCTGATTCGATCTCACAAGGAAACCCTTTTAATATCCAAAAGCATTTTGTCAATCTCTGTAGGCTAGTTGGTAGCTGGAAGCTTACGAAGCTGGACGTTCCAGGTTCAAACCAGCATCTCATCATAAATGTGTGTTCCTTGGTCGTGGCTGTGTTTGTTTTTAACTAAGTATATGTACCTATTTATTATAATGTTTATCGTGGCTTGGTTCCCATATCACAAGCCTTAATAGAGCTTACAATGGGACTAGGTACATTTGTGTAAGATGTCCCAAGATATTTATTATTATTATTTTACCAAGCATAGTACCCAAACCAGTGTCAATGGAATTATAACCATTTGAATTTCAATAGATACTATTTCGATACCCGGACGGTTGATAGGAAAATGGTTTCGCGAGACCCAAGTGGATAATGACATTTTTAAAGTATAAATCTACTCTTGCCCTGAGTGGTCGCCAGAGACGATTACTTAGAAATAATGAATTAGTCTGACCGAGGTTACAAATTGAGTTTTTTCGTAACTTAAGTGTGATTTTTTAGCTCAACAAAGGAAATCAGACCAATGGGATTACTTGAGATTCAACTTAAAAAAGCGTGACAAAGTGTTAGCTACTTTTCAAAGTGGCAGTGATTCTAGCAAGATGACAATGTATCATACTTATACTGAAGATGTATATTTGATAAACTTAGGGTATATAAAATTATATTCATTTTATTACATTACATATAACTTAAATATTCAAGTAAACATATCTGCAACACAGGCTTCGTCAGAGGGCAACAAACGCAAAATAAATCAGTAAGTACATAAAATGAATGAATAATGAATGTAAAAACAAATCGATAAATTAAAAATCAATAACCAGCACGGGCAAGAGTAGGGACTAACTTAAATAGTTGTTTAATAAAAGAGCATAACTCTATAGAAACCAAGGTTTCCACTTTCCTGATTCGACAAAAGCGTCAGAATTTATTTTAATAACTAAATTTTTTATCATGATTTTTAAATGTTTATCATTAAAAGCTTTTCGAAAGAAAAAGACATATTACACACACATCCAAATGAAGTACTAATTGCAAAAAACGTAGTGAATGAATGAATGACTTGCGTCAAAATATTGAAGCAAATCCCTTGAACAAACTTTTTGGTCAATCTTACTGTTGCAATTGGGTTTGCAGATTTGGTTTGCAGTCAGTACGAAAAAAGAACACTAATTTCAAATTCCCCGTGTGTTTACATGACATGTTGACGTGTGCATGACCTCAACTCTCGTGGAACTATCTATATCAAACATAAAATAGTTTTAAAACTACATAGTCTCTGCAGTATCATTAATATTTCATCATCATTCGCTATTAATTAATAACTACAAACTCCTTTATAAAGCTATAACTGAAACGATCTTCATAGTTGGCCGGAGAGCTCAGGCCGACACGCGTTATAAACATCAAAACTTCAGTCTTTTGAGTTATACTACCCAAGTTGCCGTTCATACGCTCTTACTTATTATCGCTGTGCCGCAAAATATGAGCGGCAGCAAGTTTTTTGGACAAATACGAGTAATAGTAGCAATCATGATGAATCAGTGGCCAAGTTGTAACTTTATCGTGAAATAACTCCGTGGATATAAAAATAGCAAGACATAATTAACCCTCCGCATACGACGTGAAAAATGTCTATATGACGTTTACAAACATACAAACCTTTGGGGTCTGGTATACCCCACCTCCTATGCCGAAGATTAAAAAACCTTGTCACATTTATGGCACTTTTTTCAACAATTTTGCCTGCACCAGTCTAATCGATCATAATTTTATTTTATTTTTTGGATTAGGTATAATTCAAGAAAATTACAATATAATCAGATGTTAAAAAGGATACTACACTACCTGGAAATAATCCTGGCCATCCAGGCCATTTGCAGTATTTTCTATGACAAATTGCCCCCGATCCGTATTCTATGATCGCGACTGTAGGTACTATAGTACATTACGATACAAGTGCGAAAAACATGAAGTTCGAAACGAGTGGAGATAAATTAGAGCACGATCAAAGGGAGTGCTTTAAATCGACACGAGTTAGGAATTTCGTTTTCGCACGAGTATCGTACGACGTTTTTCAGTACATATTTTATGGCCCTCCGAAGATTTCGACTTGACGTAATGAACCACTTCTCGCCACGCGTAACGCACCAGCGCGTAAAAAGAGCGCCATCTGTACTGAAAAAGTATATTAATACGCCAACTCCTTGTATTTGGACCACCCGTCTGTTTTCAACTTAGACGCTCCGAATAGCGCCTCTGGCTCGCTAAGAATTAACTCTATAATCATTATAACCCTGAACTGGGAACATACAGCTATTGGCAAAATGTTAACCGGAGAGTGCACGGAATATTCCTCCTTGTATCTATTAGGTTTAGGCCTGGATTCCTATGCACAGCTAGAGATCAATGCTGAGCGTCGTTTTATAAGCTGAAAGCTCATGTATATTCATATTTTCGTATCGATGTAGATATTTTTGTCGATGTCACATGTTTTATAAGCGAGGACTTGGCATATTTTGTTATTTATTGGGGAAAACTAAATGTGTTTTGGGTAAATATCTACAATTATTTATTGCACGAAGAAACAAAAATGTCTGACTATATATAAGGATCAAAACTTTCATCTTTTAGAACATGTTATTGCTAACATCCAATTTAAAACAGAAGAAGTTTTCCATGTTCTCTTGTTAGTAATATGTTTACGTAAAATTTGTTTTTGTTCCAGAAAATTCGATATCGGGAACTTCGACACTGAACGCTAAGAAACACCGGCAAAGGAACTACCGACAAAGCTCTATGCCCAAACTAGGTTTACAAGATGATTATGGTAAGTTAGTTTAAATATTATGCCCGCCTTGCACTGCGAGCGGAACGGACTCATTAATGGCTCCGTTTCACGTTCATCGCTGGCCAAGTGCTAGTATGCAGTTGACGGCTGTAAGTCACACCAGCGGTGTAAGTAAAACGGAGTCATTAATGAGTCCGTTCCGCTCGCAGTGGAAGGCGGGCATTAGATGTCATATACCAAAGAAAAATACCGAAGTTTGCCAACGCCAGAGGTGGGATTTGAACCCACTTCAGTTTTCGCGGCTGATGCCTAACCCAATATAATACATATACATTTCAATTTATAAACATAGTTCTAATTTATATATTCAGTTGAACCGTGTGGTGCGGGTGTCGTAAGAGTCGACTAAGGGATTGAAGTGTCACTGACCATTATTTGATAAAAGATGGTTGATGGGCAGCAGCGTCATCATAGTGGACACATTACTGCGATCGCCAATCCGTTTGCCCAACGTGGTGATTATGGACATTTACCTCCTAATGCGTCTTCTAAACTCATAGTTAATAGGAGAGGCCTACGTCCAGCAGGGGACTATCATAGGCTGATGAAGAAGAAGAAGACAGTAGTGTTACTACTTCAAAAATACAATTAAAAAATATTTAATAAATTAATTTGAGTTTTTCCATAAAATATGTAAGTCAGATCTTATTTTATATCGCCAGCTTGTGTAAACGTTGTGCGAAAACTATGTAATATGAAAGATATATCCTATATATAGATGATAGGATATTTAGATCTGTGAGTTTGAACAGTCCAGCCAACCAGCTCCAGGTTTAGGCATTAGCCGCGAAAGCTGAGGACAAATTCATAAATGTATGAGAATGACAGATTAGTACGAAAAGTCACGTGACCATTTCCACTATTCTGGTCACGTGATGCATCGCTTATCGTATACCATTGCAGAATGAGGGTTTTCTCGAAAACGTATGCCACTAGTTGGCGCCACTAAGCCGTAAGGTCCCGCTAAGAAACACAATTGTCTAGCTCTGAAGAAAAACTAACTAGAAGGTATTTTTATTTTTTTATATAATTTTTTTAACTCGTACTAAACATTTCAACACAAAACTATAGGCGCTCTGAGAATTAAGACAAGTTTTTTGGAACTGACGCCTCAGTGGTGCCGCCCTGCTATGCTATTCTCTTATTCACACATTCGACGCTGCGTTCGACAACGAGCTCGACGTCGAGACAGCCTTGTCTAAAATCCTAGCTGTTTGATTTGACATTATGAATCGAGGCTGTGAGCGAGGTTGTGGGCGAGTTCGTCGCTGTTTTTTGTTAGAGAATACGAAGTTCGTACATTAAAAACTCTCGACGCAGTTTAGTTCCAGCTCACGCCGCATTCGTCGCCGAGCACTAGTGTCGTTTAAAGTACATTAGTGAATACCATTTTTAGGCTCGACGCTGCCGCAGCGCTGACACAGCGCTGACAGCAAGGCGGTTTCCTTAGTGAATAACACTACTGGTGAACCTCATTTCAGAAAACCCTCATGCATCTTGGTTAGGCCTGTTGTTCTCTTGCTTACCTACGCAGTGAAATAAAATAAAACATAATTGCTTTTCCGTACCATTTATTGTGAAAAATTAAACCATACATTTTCCTTGCCGTTCCGCTAACAATAGTTATTAATTAATTTTATGATTGCATAAATACGGGTTTGAGGAAGACCCCATTTCACTTTGGTGCTAATAAACTTCGCAATATGACTCCTTTGTGACTACTTCGTATTTGCTTGCAATATCAAGGTTTTTATATCGTTTGGGAGTTTGACTTGAATTATTATTTGTCCACTGGGACAAAACGAATATTAAAGGTATTTGTTAGAATTTAGACAATGATAATACATTCAACCTATTTAAGTTCTTGTCTATTGCTAGACTCAGTCATGTATTTGAAGGAAGTGTTCTTTTGTTACTTCAGAAAATTTATCCTGTCAATGAGTAGATACTGAAATTGTCCTACGTTTAATAAAAGGCTACATCTTGAATCCTGTGGTTATTTATTCAAATCGCCACAGGTTATGCGCCCAGTCGCGCGAGATTATTAAAATAATGCTCAAGTGTGCGGAACGCGATTAATCCGAAGCGATTTGAACATCGGCGAAAAGTAGGTGGTTGAAATAATTTTCGTCGAGAAGTGAAGAGACTTGCTAGGCAAGGAAGGGAAGGATTCGAAGATGGAAGTTACCAATAATAACAATGTTATGAAACTGGAAGGAGCTAAAAATTGGAATATCTGGAAGTTCCAAGTTACAGTACTACTGAAGGGACAAGGATGGCTGGATATCGTCAAGGGGACAGCTGTAAAACCGGAAGACTCAACAAAGGTCGCCTGGGAGGCGAAAGATGCTAAGGCACAGACTTTACTGGTCACGAGGATGTCGGAGGAAGCAATGCTACATATAATATCTTGCACAACATCTGCTCAAATGTGGAAGAAGCTCTTGAGTGTATACGAGCAAAAGTCTGAAACCAATATACATATCATACAACAAAGATTTTTCCAATTTAAATACGAAAAAGGGACTGATATGTCGGTATTTTTATCTAAAATTCAAGAAATGCAAAACCAATTGAAGCAGATGGGAGAAGAAATATCGGAAAAGTTCGTAATCACTAAAGTTTTGATGAGTTTACCGGACGAGTACAAACATTTTGTCCCGGCCTGGGAATCTGCACCTGATGACAAACAAACATTTGACAATTTAGTGGCCAGACTGTTAGTAGAGGAGGAGCGGGTGAAGGACAAAAATTATGAAAACCAGGAAGCTCCATCGTCCTCGTCGGCGTTTCTGGCAAAAAGAAACGTAAAGTGTTACAAGTGTAATAGGATGGGACATTTCCAAACTGAATGTAGAAGCAATAAAGACAGTGAAAAAAAGGTGAACGATAACAAGTGCTTTTACTGTGGGAAAATCGGACATTACAAGGCGCAGTGTAGATTTCGAAAGTCAAAGGACAATAAGAAGATGAGTAACGCGTTTGTAGTGTCGGAGATGTCTGATTCGGTTGATGAACAATATGAAGAGATAAAGTTTATGGTGGACAGTGGGGCTAGTGAACATATGTCATGGGATAGATCAGTATTTTCATCATTTACGAGCGTTACACAAAAATCTGTGCTAGTTGGTAACGGGGCCGCTATTAGTGTTAAAGGCCGTGGACAGATGACAGTTCAAGTCAATAATGGCAGCGAATGGATTGACACGACAATAGACAACGTCTTGTACGTTCCGGACTTAAAGTCAAATTTGTTGTCTGTGAATCGCGCCACTGACCGCGGATATGTCATAATGACGGATGACAGTTCGTGCAAATTTTTCAAAAACGGAGTCATTTGTGCGATCGCGAATCGAGTTGAAAATTCTTATTACATGTATTTTCGAATAAAACGTGAAGTGGCGAGCGTTGCAAAAGTAGAAAAAAACGATCTTTATGAGTGGCACGAGAAGCTAGCGCACCAGAACTTTGAATGTGTTAAGAATACATTGGTGAAATACAACGTCAAAACAAAACAAACCGATGTGCCCCAATGCGAGAGCTGCCTGAAAGGCAAAATACACCGGCTACCATTTAAAAGAAGTGAAACTGTGACCACTAGGACGTGTGAGATAATACATGGGGACACCTGCGGTCCCATGGAAGAAGAATCTGTTGGAGGCGCCAAATACTTCGTCGTTCTGAAGGACGATTACTCTAACTACAGGACAGTGTATTTTGTCAAAGCTAAACATGAGATAAAGCGTTGTCTGGAAGACTTCTTGAACAAGGCTGAAAATATAACTGGAAATAAGGTTCAAACTTTAAGAACAGACAATGGACTTGAGTTTATTAATAAAGAAGTGATGGAAATGTGCTCTAAGCGAGGGATAACTCATCAAACAACCGTAACTTACACGGCGCAGCAAAATGGAAAAGCCGAGCGGGAAATGAGAATTCTAGTAGAAGCTGCAAGAACCATGTTACATGCAAAAAATCTGCCTAAGAAACTATGGGCTGAAGCGGTGAACACAGCCGCATATGTCATAAATAGAACAGGAAAGGGTAGAGAAGAGAAGTCACCATATGAGATTTGGACCAATAAGACTTATGACATTCATCAGCTGAAGGCTTTTGGTACACCAGTGTATGTTCACATTCCTAAAGAAAAAAGAAGAAAATGGGACCAGAAAGGTGAAAAAGGACTGATGATTGGCTATGGAGACACGGTCAAAGGATATAGAATTTACTTTCCGGAGAAAAACTACATAGATACAAAAAGAGATGTTGTTTTCTTGAGCCAAACAGGAACCGAGGAGGGTGAATCAATTGTTACATTGGATTTGAGCTGTCAAGAAGAAAACATGCCAGAAACAGAGATTGTGATTGAAGATGTCAAAGAAAAAGATTCCGATAATATCCTAAATGAGTCCAACATGGATACATCACTTGGTGAAAGCGAGACTACTCAAGAAGAATATGAGACCCAGAGTGAATATAAACCTTCAGATTATGACTCATCAGAGTTAGATGAAACCTTCTGTAATGAAAGAAGCCAGCGTGTCAGGAAGCAAACTTCTTTTTTTCAGTGTCACAATGTTGTAAGCGATAATGGTGAGCCTACCACTTACAAGGAGGCTATGCAAAGGAGAGATGCAAGTAAGTGGAAAGAGGCAATACATAGGGAGCTGCAGACATTGAAGGACAACAACACCTGGGACTTCTGTAATGCACCGGTAAGTGAAGAAATTATAAGTAGCAAATGGGTGTTTAAGTTGAAAGGGAAAGATGACATTAAGCAATATAAAGCAAGGCTTGTTGCTCGAGGGTTTGAACAAAATAGTGACTTTGATATGAGTGACATTTATGCTCCTGTTGCTAAGTTATGAACTTTTAGAGTATTTGTAGCAATAGCAACTAAATTAAATTTGCCAATATTCCAAATGGACGTAACTGGAGCATTCTTGTACGGTGATATAGATAGAGATGTGTATATTCGGTTGCCAGAAGGGGGTTATACCGGGGATAACAATATTGTTAAGTTAAATAAGTCATTGTATGGCTTAAAGAGTTCACCGAAATGTTGGAATACTAAATTCAATTCAGTTATGGCTAGAGAAGGTTATATTAGGTCTAATTGTGATTCTTGTTTATACAAAAAGTGCAATGGTAAAGATAAAACATATATTTTATTGTATGTAGATGATATTTTGTTTTTCGGGACAAATGAACGAGACATTTCTCAGCTCAAGGGAATTTTAAATAAAGAGTTTGAAATGAAAGATCTCGGACCAATATCAACTTTCTTGGGTATTCATATTAAACAAAACTTGGAGACTGGAATTACTGAGCTTGACCAGCAAGATTATCTGCAAAAGATTTTAAAAAGATTTAATATGGAGAATTGTAAAGTCATGCTAACGCCTATGGACCCTAATTTTAATGCAAAAATATTTGAAAATAACACTGCTCCCACAGATAAAAACATTGAGCAAGTGTGTAGGCAAATGATAGGATGTTTAATGTATGCTGCTATGGGGACTAGGCCTGATCTATGTTTTCCAGTTTCCATGTTAAGTAGGTATCAAAACTGTGCAAATAATGAGTTGTTAAGTGCATTAAAGAGAGTGTTGAGATATGTCAAGTACAGTTTAAACTACAAGCTAGTTTTTAAATGTAAAGATTTGGCTTTGGAAGGGTATTGCGATGCTGACTGGGGAGGAGATGTCAAAGATAGAAAGTCAACCTCAGGCTATATGTTCCAACTGTCAAATTGTCTGGTTTTGTGGTGTTCTAAGAAGCAGGCTTCTGTGAGCCTTTCTTCCACTGAATCGGAATATGTTTCGATGAGCATGGCAGCCAGCGATGCCGCCTGGCTTATAAACTTGTTAACCGACTTTAATTGTGAAAATATTTGCCCAGTCAAGATATTCTGTGACAACCAGTCTGCTATAATAAATGCAAAAACGGATACTATTAAGCGGTTGAAACATGTAGATATTCGATACCATTTTGTGAAAGAGCTTATTAAAGAAAACAAAATTTGCATTAATTATGTCAGTACCAGTGAACAGCCAGCAGATATTTTGACAAAGTCATTAAGCAAGGAGTTAATTACAAAACATTTGACCAAGTGTGGTATTGTCAACTCTGTTTAAAATTGATACTTAAGTTTTCAAGGGTTTCTTGTTTAGTTATTATTTTGTGTGTTTTGAATGTATTACATTGAGAAGGGGTGTTAGAATTTAGACAATGATAATACATTCAACCTATTTAAGTTCTTGTCTATTGCTAGACTCAGTCATGTATTTGAAGGAAGTGTTCTTTTGTTACTTCAGAAAATTTATCCTGTCAATGAGTAGATACTGAAATTGTCCTACGTTTAATAAAAGGCTACATCTTGAATCCTGTGGTTATTTATTCAAATCGCCACAGTATTTAAATAATGTATTTTTTTACGTGACTTGAAAGACAAAAAATATTTATACCATACAGCGAAATCCATATTTTAAAAGTGCTCGACGAGTAACACAATATTATACCATATACTTATTATATTATATTATTTTGGATTTTCCGTTATATCTCACGGTATATCTGTATATCGCCTTTAAATACCCATTTATTTCTTTGCCAGGTGTATACCGCATGTCCTTAGCCAATCGTAAAAAAACTTAAGCTTAAATATACATTACTGCACATTGGACCGATCGATATGTAAATTATCACAACAAAAAATGGTTCAGTGGTGGCGAACAAATTACAGCATTACAATTTTAAGAATAATCATCATAATTATATCATATACCTAAAGTACCTATACCATGTACCTATAGTTTGGCTAGGATTTTACTCACTTGAGGTACGGACAGAGAGCATTATATCGTCTCTTTCGTACACAAATGTTATTGCCTCAAAAAAAGGGATGCATATAGCGATGCATTCCTACTGGTTCCTAAAGTTGGTTACCGAGAAATATAAAATAAACGCGAACATTATGAATTTTTATCTAATTGTATTTTTTTTGGAGATAGTGATGTAAGCTCTTATTCGTAAACGTTCAACTTTTCCAAATTAGTTAAGAATGTGTTTTGTCCTTATGTCTCTTTGATAAAGCTTTTTAATTTTGTTAAAAAGAGACGTGCCATATATAAAGGAATTAAATAATATTAACTGCAATCAGGTTGTAGTGACAATTAAGCACTAAATTTAATTGATAACTCGGTTATGGATTTAATTTTATAAACTATAAGCAATATCATAAAATAAAAACGCCGATCAAGTTTAAATTCCTAAAGATATCATACTGAATTGTCGTTACAAACCTGACCGCAATTAAGGTTTTGTATCTGTTATCAATAAACTAAAGAAGATGACGGACTTTTATTAATAAGGTTAATGTTTGTCCAACAGACAGCCAGCAAAACTACATGACCATGGGCGTATGCCGGACAGACTCCTTGAACATCCAACTCGAGGTTCCACCCGGGCATAGCAGCGGTCTCGCGGTACACGAGGAGAACTCAGCACTCCTCATTTCTCATGTGGCTCAGCAATCACCAGCTTATAGGTATTTTACAAACGTATATCAACTGTACTGTGATTTGATTTGCCACTGGAACAAAGCAGCCAGGAAAGTAGAACTTACCTGGAAATAAAATTGTCTTCGTAGCCTAGTTAGTAGTGATCCTGCCTACGAAGCTGAAGGGCTCGAGGGCAATATTTGTGTATTTAATTATCAGTTATCACACATATTTATTCTTTTGGAATTGATTGTCTATGTATTAAGTATCTATCTATTATTTATATCGTTACAATACCCGAGTAATTTTTTTTGTTTGATTGGGACTTGTGACAAAATTTCCACTAAAAATGCCGAACTCTTTCTATCCTGATAGGAGATTTTTTTCCTAAGGTTTATTCCATTCTGTTATCATTTTTTCATACATTTTGTATGGCTGTAACGGAATGGAGAATGGTAAAAATGTTTTAGGACAAAAAATGTCTTCTATTAGGTTGGAAAGAGCTCACGATTCTGGGTAGAAATAATATCAAAATATCATACCTAAGTTACAAAAATAGTCGGGGATAATGTTGAAAAAAATGGTCCCAAACAAGCATTAATTGAGCTACCTGTGAGACTAGGTCGATTAGTTAGATTGTCCCAGCATATTAATTAATTAAATTATTTTTATTCCAGGTCCGGCTGCCTCCAGATACGAGATCGCGTGATGTCAATAAACGGACACGAAAACCTAACTCTAGACATAGCCAACGAGATCCTACAGAGGCGAAACGACTCTCACAACCCAAAATACCTGACCCTGAATGTAGAGTTCAGTATGCCGAACACGATAGAGGCATCTAGTGGAGTGTTCAATGTTAAATTGGCGAAAACTACCGCTGGACTTGGTGTCACTATAACTGGTAAGCAAATATCTTAGGTAACTCTTAACCATGCTCATAGTTCAATTTAATGTCAGTATAACTCGTTAAAAATGAATACAGTCATGTTTCAAGTGCCAGATGTGGTAAAAATAATATATGATCTATTTTTTTAAAGTGCCTCACAATATTACAAGTTGTTGCAGCATAAAGCAATGCATCGAGTAATCAAAATAAAGTTAAAAGTAATTAATTCAAAAGACAAAATCGCTTAAGAGCAAGTGCTCTAACTAACCTAACATCCTAACTCTTCACAAAAACTATACTTCATCAGACTCGATTTGGTGCTAAAAAGACCATCTCCCCGTTCGATAAAAAAAATTGAAATCAGTTCCCAGTTCTCGTAGATATCATAACACACAGTATACAGAAAAATATATCAAATTGAGACATTCCTTTTTTGGGAGTATGTTAACCACTCAATTTAATTGCTTTTGATACTGTGGTTACTAGCTGCCACTGTTATTTTACATAGGAATAAAGCTCAACCATAATTTCAAAGCAAATGAGTGGTTTATAACTGAAATCGATATTAAAACTACTGGATGTTATTGCACACCATCATCGCGATTAAAGTTTAATGCACAATTTATTAGCTGCCCCGGTGAGTGCCTATCTGGCTCAGAGAATATTCCCAGCTATACACTTACATACAGAGATGCCACTCTGCCAGATCAGTAGCCTATGTACGTTTGATGCCTATTGAATTAGGATATCGTGTACTAATAAAGAATAAAAAATCCCACTCCTAAAGATCCACCCATTTCTCAAATTCCTTATATTTGTTTTGATAAAACGAATTGAAATGCAAATCAAAACCAAATCCAGATCACATTATTTGTCAGGAAAATACAGGTACTAATCACCTATATAACGTCCGCCAGGTACACTAAAAATTTAAATTTCTCATATAATTTTCTCAAAATTTACATTGTCTCACATATTTTCATAAATTTTGTCACATGGAGCTAGAATGCCCCGACATCAAATTCAGTGGCAATTTAGAAAAGCTCAAGACCCTGACCGGGAAAGCCGTGGATTACTTTAAGAACTCTAGCTTTATGTAATTGTACATATATATATATCTTGCAGTGATATACATGTAATGCCATACGATAAATAAATAATAAATTTTTATATCATAATCATGCATTAAATTAAATAATATAATAGGTACTCTCCCCATTTTCCTGTCACAAAAACACTGTGCCCGAGGAAATCACTTAATATTAGTGCTAAATATCATCAGTCTTGTGTTTTGCGATCTGTCAATAACAGTGACATGTACATTTTCTTTCATTACTGAGAGGGGGTGAATTTTCTGGATCAACTGGGACGTTGGATCAGCTTTTGTTTCCAAAATATGTACAAAACGTTACACATTTGTTTGTTTTTTTTTCCGTCAGATTTCATAATATATTAAAAAAAATATGGTGTTTGTAAGGATTACCTCATACCGTTGTCAAAAAATCATAGAGTTCAGTAACCTCTTCACACAAACCTCTTCAAGGTTTTGCCAATGATGGGTCTTGCCAAAATTATTGTAATTTATAAAACTTTATTATTCAATAAATAAAAATATAAAATCTTCTTGGAAACTATTTGAGGACGTACTTAAGTACGGCAAATGCACCTTAGTGTCCAAACACGTTGTAAATTTGTTTGAAACACAATTTCAAATAATAACTCGAGATAAGAGTAACAAACACAGGGACTGGAAACGTTATCCATACAAAAAGAACGATAATTTTTATTAAAAATCCGATATTGTAAATTACACAAAATATTTAGCAGTACATAAAGCGCATAAAACCATTTTAAAATATAGGGCTATTTAGAGGTTTTTCTAAAATACTGGTTCCGGTCCCTGAATAAACATAACCTTTCGATTATCTCCAGCAGATATGACTATGATTTTTTTAATTGCACTGGTTTATTTAGTCTAGAATTACATACGTAAATTGTAGGAATTACGGAATTATCACTATCTTATGTATTAGTATAGCTCCGTCCTTACAACTTACGTAAGAACTAACAGATATAATCCCGGCCTATACAGGGTGCTCGCGAGGAAGCCGCATGATTTTAATGCTGAATTCCTGAGCATATTTAGGGTCTTTAATTTCCTGGATTCGGCTTGGTTCCAGAGATAATTGTATGATTAAACGAACTTACCTTAAGTGAAGTTCTATCACAATTTTACGAAGCTCGTTGTCGGAGATATTACACTGTAGTTTATGCTGCTTTTGCAGTCTAACGTTATCACATTTTCAAAGATCATAGAAAAAACAAAACGCCGATCCCGACGTCATGTTGGCAACACTGTGCGGTTAATGTCATTACGTTCAAAGTTCTTCATGAGCAACCCTATATTAATGGGAAATAAATACGTGTATTATTGGGAGGGTCGGGAAACTAGTCTCCGCCAACGAGCTTCGTAAAATTGTGATAGAACTTCACTTAAGGTAAGTTCGTTTAATCATACAATTTTACTCCGCTCGTTGTCGGAGATATTACACTGTAGCTGTTTAAAGTAGGGGTTGCGAGTGAAAGTTATATACAGTACATAAAAAAATTAACATTTATTATTATTGTAATCTTAAAACAATATTTCTTAATTAATAAGAAAGTTAAAAATAATCAACAATCAACTTCTATTAATAATTGCTCATGCACAGAATAATCAGCATATGCCATGTGTAGTGAACCATCAAACAAAATTATTTATTCATAGAGCAACAAATGGTGTTACTGAAAGATGTGGGATCATCTGCTAAGGGTCTATCATAAAATCTGGCAAAGGTGGAAGAATTATTCGTCCAACCTGCCGTTCTGCGTATTAGGTCTATGCTGATCCCACTCCTTTTAGCAGCAGAGGTGGAAGAGTGTCTGGTGCTGTGGGCAGTAAAAATATTGGTATCTACACCGGCCTCGCCCAGGGTTGATTTGATCCAGCGACTAATTGTTTGGGTTGAAGCACTCCTAATTGGTTTCTTATAAGTGAGTATAAGATTATTTATACTACTTCTTAGATTTTTAGTGAGATTGATATAAGATTCTAAAGTCTTAACTGGGCATATTTCAACTTTTTCTTTAAAGTATGAGAGATGTAATACTGGTTGTGAGGAGGCTGGCTTTGAAGTTTTAATTAATTTTGTTATTTTTATTTGTACTCCGTTAGTGTTAAAATGTATGTTATCAACGGTAATGAATGATAAGGTTTGTATTCTATGACCAGTTGTTAAGGCGAGAATTGTGACAAGTTTTTTAGTTATTTTTTCCATGCCGATGGAACTGTTTGGATAAAATGTTGAAAGATAATTTAATACTAAGCCTGGGTCCCAAGTAATGTCATATTTTGGTTTAGGGGGCTTTGTTCTAAATACTCCTTTAATAAATCTTTTGATTGAGTTATTTTGACCTATTTCAGGTCCTAATAGTAAGGATAATGCGGATCGTGCAGTGTTAATTGAACCATATGAAGCATTATTTTTAACACAATCAGTTAGAAAAAGAAGTACTAGATTGATTGAAATGTTGAGAGGGTTAGAACAATGTCTGTTACAAAAGTTCCACCAAGATTTGAGAACACAATCATATTGTTTGTATGAACTACTTGCGAGAGAGTTTAACATAATCGGAATGGATGTCGATGGTATGCCGCGCCTTAGATATGCTTCCCGGATAGCAGCCCTGCAGCCAGGGTAAGTTGCCGATGAAGTGGGTGAGATTGTCTGAAATTATTGGGAGATGATAATAAGTTTTTATTTGGTTCAAATATAATTAGCTCTTTTAATAGTAATGGTTTTATCATTGGGAACCACGGTTGCGAGGGCCAATAAGGAAAAATAACTATTCCGGTTGCTTTGTCATTAATTATTTTTTGTATAGTCTTTAAGAGTAGAGAGAATGGTGGGAAAGCATAAAAGAAGGGACTTGTCCACTCTATAGTGAATGCATCTATCGCGTACGCCTCCGGATCTCGTTTCCATGACACAATTTTTTTACATTTTGTATTGATTCTGGAGGCAAACAAGTCAATAGAAGGGGTACCAAAAGATGTAATAACCGTCTTGAAAGCCGCTTTGGAAAGTTCCCACTCTATATTCTTTCTTCTTGACTCTATGTCGGCTATATTTTCTTTGGTGTTTACATAGGATGCATATATCCAAATGTTCCTGTGTTCACACTCCTGCCAGATCTGTCTTGTTATGTCATTCAAATGGGGAAATTGAGTTCCTCCATATTTATTTATATAAGCGACTGCGGTAGTATTATCGACCCTGAGTAGGACCTCACAGTCATGTATGTCCCTAGTAAAACATTGTAATCCTAACAGTGCAGCTTTAAGTTCTAGGTAATTAATATGGAAATGTTTTTCTTCCGCGGACCATGAGCCTGAAGCGGTCTCAGTTCCACATACAGCACCCCAGCCAGTATTGGAAGCATCTGTGTGAATTTCTAATTTAAATTTGTATTGTTTTATTGAGTTATGTTTGTGTAGGCTAGATAGCCACCAATCAAATTCCTCAAAGATGTCTTCCGTTAAGGGCATTGTTGTGTCATAATTATCATTAGAGGACAATAAGGCTATGTATTTGTTGCGTTCAAGTATTTTGGTATAAAGCCAGCCGTATGGGATTGCGGGGCATGCTGAAGTAAGCATGCCTAAAATCTGTGCAAAGTCTCGGATTTTACAATGTTTCCTATTTTTAAGATAATTTATATTTTGTTTAATTTTTGACTGTTTATCGAATGGTAGGGCAAGGGAGAGGTTTTTAGAATTCAATATAAAGCCTAGATACTTGCAGCACTGTTCGGCTATAAGAATGCTTTTATCATAGTTAACTTCAAACCCCAGATCTGTTAATAGGCTAGTTATTTTTTGTAACTTAGTTTCACAGTCCAGTTTATTTTGAGCAAGACAGATGAGGTCATCTAGATAGATTGTTATCTTTATACCTATACTTCTCAAATAAGTAGCAACTGGTTTCAAAAGCTTGGTAAAGGTATATGGTGCAGTACTAAGACCGTAAGGTAGGGCATTAAACTGAAACAGTTTATCTTTAAATTGAAATCTTAAAAATTTCTTTGAAGATTCTGCAATTGGTATGGACAGATAGGCTTCTCTTAAATCAATGGTGCCCATAAAACAGTTTTTTGTCATTAATTTACACGCAGTACGAATATCTTCCAATTTAAAGTGTTCTGTATCTATAGATTTATTTAATTGTTTAAGGTTAAGGATAAATCTAAAACTACCATTTGATTTAGGAGTTAAGAAGATAGGGGAAATAAATTGCCCTTCCGTGTATGTACATTCTGATATAGCACCTAGAGCTAGTAGTTTATTTATTTCCAGCTGAATATGACACTCTTCAGCATGGGACCACATCTGTTTATTAGGTATTTGCAGTGGCAGTGGTCTGGCAAACACAATATTATAGCCTTTTACCCAATCGAGCAGGATGGGGTCATCTGTCAGAAGCATCCAATTATGGATGCGATTTTTTATTCTACCTGCATGTACCTGATCTAGTAGCGGCGGTGATGATTCTTCCGGGGCGTGTACTTCTTCCGGGGCGGTGCTGAGCGATGTGATGCCTGGTGCGTTGGAGGTCTTCGTGTTGGTCTCTGCCCACCGCGGCCTCGGTAGCTGTTGGATTGATACTGCGGTGGGCCCTTCCAGTTTAAAGATTTTGCAGTTGTTGTAGCTTTTTCGGGTACTTTAATTTGTGCTGCGGTTCGTTTGACTGTTTGAATACATTTTATCTGTTCGCTAAGACCCTCTCCAAACAAAAACTTGCCTGTTTTTGTATCCTTGCAGGCCTCCTGGACTGCCTTTGTTGCACTAGAGAGGGCGAAGAACTTGCGACTTTTGTTGTCATTATGATATATATCTGCAGCCATTTTTGCAGCATCATTTATTTCCTCTACAACTCTTTTAGTATCCACATCGCCATGTATTATTTCTGTGAGAGTTTTTCCCAGGCAGCTTAAGAGCTTTCCAACCATATTTTGTCTGGTAATGATTCTTCTGTCCCTATTAATGGAGATTTCAGAGAGTGTTCCAGCGATTTCTTTGTTTAGTATGGGAGCAATGGCCATCATGAAATTTTTAGGGGTTTTATATTTGCCAAAAAGGCACTCCCTCTGCTCCTTTGACAGGCCCTCTGAGATAATTTTAGACCATCTGTTCGAGAGTTCACTTGTGATCGCCTCCCCTGTTTCGACTTGTTCTTCCCCTTCGTGACCAAGGGCGAGCAGGAGTTCCTCAGGAAGTTGATCTTCCTTATTTTCTGAAATTGTAATAAATTACTTCATAACATTTAAACAATACTGAGACATGTTGTCTATCCGCTAGTGATAGCGCATTAGTCTTTGCTTTTTAGATAGATAAGTAAGCTCTGATGAAAACATTAACATATTGTGGATAATATTAGTGACAGGTTGTCTATCCGCTGTGTGATAGCGCATTTGTCAGTTGAAGTAAATAAAGAACCCTTGCAATTTGTCTTTGATATCTACCTGGCTCTGGGGTTGGTGAGGGCAGGGTTAAAGGAGCCTCCGCTTGGGGCAGGGGAGGCGGTGGCGGTGAAGCAGGTGCTGGTAGCGGTGATGGTCGGCTCGGTGCCGGTTCCGTCTGCGCGGTCAGCGGCGGCAGCATTGTCGGTTGTGATGGTGTATGACCTCGGGAGTACGATCGTGATTGTGAACGTCGCACTCGGGAGTATGATCGCGTTCGCGAGCGTCGGATCCGAGAATAAGATCGCGATCTTGAGCGTCGGGCTCGAGAATGAGACCGCAATCGCGATCGTCGATTATGTCGTCGTTCCTTGAGTTTCCTGTCCAATTTCTTTATCTTCTTTAGTAAATACTCGTACGAGGCGTCTTTGTATTTTCGTTTAGGCATATTCTAACACTTTTTTAAAACAATTTCACCACAAATTACTTTTAATCGGTGCTAAAAGTGAAAAACCGTGACCGTTTCAAACTCGTACCAAGTAGAAAAGAAAAACGGATTAGCGGAAGTATTTCAAATAGTTTGAGAAATAAAATAAAACCTTATTTCGACGGCAGCAAAGAATAAACGGACAAATGCAATTTTACCGAAATTCACTTTTTTGTTTAAATAACCTTATAATAACGTCTTTTATGTTGCATTTAATTTTCAGCACTGTATTCGTATTATTTAAGATTTTTTCGGAAGTATTTCAAGACATCTTCATGTACGTTTTAAAACAGTTCGATGTAGAAACGGTCATAGCAAGTTGTCCGTTTATTCATTGAAGTACCTTATATTGACAAAAATGTAAACAAAGATATCAGTCAGGTGTCGCGTTTGTAATTGTGCGGATAGTTTTTGCGAAATTCCATTATTAATTATTATGTATGCTCAACTAATGTGGGCGAGTATATTTTATTTAACTAAATATGTTTTCAGGGTGTATTTACTATAATCAGACTAACATAAAATTATAAACGCAATTTGATTTTCCCGTGTATAGGAAGATAAATGGCAGTTATCCTCATTTATAGTTACTATTATCTAGCGTAAATAAAGACATCTACGCTATTTCCATAAATACATATATTTTTTTAAATTATAAACAATAACTAACTTTGTATTACTTTTTTTAAGCATTGCGCTAAATTTTATGAAAATCGGTTCATTATTTTAAAGAAAAACACTGTTTTGCCTTAAAACACCTGTAGTGTAAAATTGCAGTTCTGCAGATAACCTTTTATTCTTTGCTGCCGTCGATTTATCTATGGTTCGATTGTTCTAGTACCGGAATTTGATGTTTTGGTTTTGATTTTTTATGTTGTCATACGTCACCGATGACGTATCCGGTAAACAAAACCCGGTCTTGAATAATTGTGTCTAACCAAACGTCGAATAACATAACCTATTTACCAAAACCGTAAACCCGCGATCTAATTATATAAGTCACAAAAGAACAATCGTTCATGTTTGGTAATGGTTAAAAAAGACGCCTAGTATGTCTAACAGTATTATTATGTATGTAGTACTTACATGATTGTTTCAATCTGCTGTACGGTTGTTTACATACCAAGAACGGTTCTTTTTTCTTACTTTTCTCCCACTGTAGATCATTAAACTTATCATAAACATCGATAAAACACGCACTTTCACCATATTACTTTATAATTATTATTTATTTAAATATTTTGTTGAGATATCGTGACAACGTTGACGAGCACAAAATAGCATAATGACATTAACCGCACAGTGTTGCCAACATGACGTCGGGATCGGCGTTTTGTTTTTTCTATGATCTTTGAAAATGTGATAACGTTAGACTGCAAAAGCAGCATAAACTACAGTGTAATATCTCCGACAACGAGCGGAGTAAAATTAAGCTTTTTTCGAAATAAGTTTTTCGACGTAACTCGTCATAAAACTTCTTTTTGATTACAATGCTACCACAATGTGTTCTAATATTACCACACCTTTTGCCTGACAATCAAAAAATAAGAACAGACGTGACGAAAAACCCTGTCCCTAAAAAAAACATTTAAAAATTAATTTTAACAAATTGTTGTTATGATAAAAAGCATTCGAAATGTTAAAATGTAGGTATTCAAAAAGACTAAAAAAAAAGAAATTTTTGTGGAATTTGACATTAGGTCTCATAATATTTTTTGTTTATCTTGATGTCTAGAATGAATAGTTAAAATCTTTCGGTTTCCTCGCGAGCACCTTGTAAATATGTATCTATCTGATTAAATTGTTCGTGCGTCTTCTGTCAACAAGTATTTCAATAATGATACGCGTCCGCGACTTAACAATTAATATGCCGGAACGTAAACGTCTCATCTACGTAACGCAGTGTTACGTAAATAAATTATAATTCAATACGTAATTGCAAGGGTTCACATTCCACGTTAAAGGTTATCTAACTATATTGAATAATTTAACATACTTATTAAAGGTTTGTTGACAAAAAGTTTTAGGGCAGCAATTAGTTTTGATAAAACTGAAGCATCTATCTTAAATCAATGTAAAATATACCAATGAAGGCCGCTACAGTTCATTCGGCAGATACCCTGCCAGCTAGGTTCGAATCAGAGTTGGACAAAAAGTAATATGATTACTCCTTCAGATTACTTTTGTATGTGTACTTTGTAATATTTATTACAAAGTACACATACAAATGTAATTTATAGAAGTAATCATATTACTTTTTGCCCAACTCTGGTTCGAATTATAAGTGAAGGTATCTTTTTGTGTATATTTAATCAGAAAATATTTGTTACTAATTCAAGAATCTTTTCTATATACAGTAGTCATAAGATATATCGAAGCTGCCAAAGTACTCAAAAATATATAAACATGCACTCTAGCGTGAACATCCATCCTGGTGGCACTGATGTATCTGATGGCGACTGTACTTCAATGTCTACTCGTAGGTATGCGTGTCTACTAGGTATATGTATTATATCGACGCTTAGCAACCACAACCTTTCTTTTGTGGGAGAATCAAACAGCAATCAAAACTAGACTTTGAAGGTTTCCTGAGACTTTCCTATGTAATTATTATTTTTAAAATTATCGATGCTTAGAAACACAGTGCTTGTAAGATTAAAAATGTATTACTACAGTATAGTTACAGATTTCTAAGAATGATTTTTTGACAGTTATAGATTAATCCTTGTTAATAAGCATGAAACCAAAAAATGTGACCCCCGGATTTTTTACGATAAAGTGCTAAATAAAACACTACAATTATTTAAAAAAAAAGAAAAAAAATCGGTGTTATAACACCTGGTCGGCGTAAGTGGGATGAGGGTTAGACTGAATGTCAAAAGTTCATTCTTAGAAATCGGCAAATAATCTGAACTCTGTAAAGTTTTTATAAAAGTGTTAAACTGCAATAAATGTAAAGTCACATACTGTAAACATGAATTTTATATAAGCTTCTTAAATTCTGTGAATGAATGGCTAAAAAAATTTTTTCAGGGTGTAAGCAGAAACTGTTAAGCAACGAAGAACCGATGGTGATATCAGACATCAAGCCAGGTTCCGTGGCTCACCGAAGTGGTGCACTGGCACCAGGAGACCAGCTATTAGCCATCAATGGACAACCACTTCATAACTTGTCTCTGGTGAGTATTAATTTATCTTTATCCTGTCACTAAATAACCAAAAACTCACGAAAACATCAAGTACTATTAATAAGAGTATGGACTCTTACTTATAACAGAGCACAGCATACTAAGCATAAACAGCAAAAGCATAAACTCTTTTTGAATACATAGACATAACGGAAGGTAGAATTTGTTTTTTAATTTTTACGATTCGAAAGCGTTTGTTGCTAGTTCTACTTATATAAATAATCGTTTAACTTTAGATTTGCAATAGTTTTCTTTTTAATGATTTTTTTATTTTTATTAGGATACTGCATTCAATATTCTACAGAATTCTCCCGACGATATTATCACCCTCAAAATTAGAAAACGTGACCTCACAGAAGATTGGTCTAATATTCATAAGCATAACGCTAAATTAGCTTTACAAAGCTTTAGCAACATAGAAATTAAAGCAGTAGTACATAATGGAGATGATTCCGGACACCACACTGACAGTCCTAATAATAGTGCGAAAGAAAGTGAACAAAGTAATGGGAGTAACGAAAATACAGCAGTTTTTACTGTGGAGTTAATTAAGCAAGAACATGGGCCTCTTGGTTTGACTATTGCTGGGAGTGAAGATGTGACTCAGCCAATTTTACTAAGTGGTCTTGTTGAAGGTAAGAAAATAAATAATTAAGCCTTAATAAAAAATATTGAAATCAAGGTTATCGTGTTAAATCTATGTGGTTGTTTTAAGGTGGCGTAGCAGAAAAATGTGGGAAATTAGCAATAGGTGATGAACTGTTAACAATAAATGGAGAAAGTGTTTTAAATAAACCGTTGTCGGAAGCAATCAAATTGTTGCAACAAAGTGGCCAACGAGTGCAATTACAACTTTGTAGAAAAGTGACTGGTATGTAATTTAATTTCCCTTTTTCTGATAAAACTGATAATAATCTCTGTAATAAAATTAAAGATTGTCTTAACACAGTATTTCTTTAATTTGCGCAGGTTCAGTAGAGAGTGCAGAATCTAGCGCAAGGGACTCAAGCCACTCAACTTCTAGTCCTGGTTTATCCAACGATAGTGCTGTTGAATCATGGGATCAGAACACGCCAGTCAGGTCTAGCGCAAGTTGTGGTAAGAATGTTATTTTGAAATGAAACTAAACCATGAAATTAGTAAATGGATATTCTTTACATTGTAATACAGTTTACATTGTAGGTAACTCTGAGGTCATCGAATACGCTGTGCCTGACAAAAATAGACTCATGGACAAGCAACCATATTCACCCACCGATGAAGATAAGCTGATGGCATCAAATTATAACTCGGTTGCTCCTTTTGGCGTCAACGATCTACCTCTACCAAATTACTCTTTGAACAATTCTCTTAAAACGTTCCATTATGAAAACACGTGCATTATCCCGGAAAATACGTTGAAAAATAAACAAAATATAACAAGAGAAGATGACGTACAACAAATAGAAATACTTACTACAAATATGAAGGATTGTCATTTACATAATATGGAAAAGACTTCTTGCAAATGTGATTACATACAAATGGCCCCGTATGGTATTGTATCACCGAAAAGCAGAAGACCTAACTGGGATAACGATTACTTAAATAATGCAATTTACACTGTCACAACCCCACAAAAATCTCCTTTGAAACCAAACGTGCCTGGAACGAGTTTTCAATTCTCGGCCAGTCCTGTTTATGAAAATGATGTGCCTAGTGAGTTCAATTTTAATTATTTAATTTCTTAATTCATTATTTTCTTCACTATATTCCTCTCGTTCATAGATTCATTAATTGTGTTCTCTTCAGAAAATATTTTTGAAATTCAAGAAGACAAGATTATGTCACGCTCATCCTTAACTGTACAATCGATATATGTTTTGATTGCTTAACTTACCCAAATGCTAGCATATTATCATCATCTTAAATAGTATCTTTCGTTTCGCCAGGTCTTTACAGCAGCGACACCCTATCTCCGGCCAAAGGCTCTATTCATCATGTCATTCTCTATAAAGATGCCATTTATGACGACTACGGGTTCTCCGTGTCTGACGGCTTGTACGAGAGGGGAGTATACATCAATCGAATAAGGAAGGGTGGGCCAGCTGATATAGTCGGTCTGCTGAGGCCTTATGATAGGATTTTACAGGTTAGAAAAATCTATCAAGATTATGTTAATGTTATACAAAACACAATTAAGTTGGTACAATAGAAACTAAAAAACCCTTGACGTATTTAAATGGGAAACATCAAGCAGTTAAGCCAGTATGTAAGGCGGGGCAGTAATTTTTTTAAGCTTTAATTATTTTATGAATAGAATGATCTGGCTGCTCAAGTGTCATTATCATCATTTTTAGAGCGTGTTATGCTTTTGAGTCTTGTCGGTAGAGTAGACGCCAGGTTACGCCTTCCTCAGCCAAGCTTTTCAGGTCAATGTGAGTTTACCTCAGCTTATTCCTTTAGTTGATTAACATAACTTTGTCTTGGTACGTTTCCTTCCAACATTGTTCTAAAAAACCTGCACATGTCCAAGTGACCTATAATTTTGCCTTGTCTGTTTTCAGTCGTCCTCATCAACGTGTCAAACTCTAAATATTTTTATCATTAGTCACGATCATAGATAGCATTAGTTCGCATTTTTCATAATCTACTTTTGATCACTAAGTACCTATTTAATTGTTATGCTGTCGAACTAGCCAATTTTACATTTAGTCCCATGGATATTATGAAGGGGCTTTTCCGTTAAAGGGTTTCATTCAACGTTTTTAGGGACTTTTTGTTTCGTCATTGTCGTCTCTGCAAGTACTCGTAGTATTGTTTTAATGTAAACGTAATTCAGTACCACTCCTAGTGTTGCGTAATCAATGTTGTTACTATTCGTCCTTCTGTTTCGGTAATAATCGCGGGACGACAATGACAAATTCGAGCGGTTGAAACTGTCCCTGGAGATTGACCCTATAGATAATATTATGTGAACTTATTAATGCTCTTTCTGCACCAGGTCAACGGAACCCGAACTGTGGATTACGACTGTTGTCTAACAGTTCCTCTGATCGCGGCAGCAGGCGACCGACTCGAGATTGTCGTACAACGGCTTGCTTCATCACGTGTAAGTTTGAAATGAAATATTTATTCAAAGAGGAACATTAATAGTATGTACAATGCATTATGGGTCCTGAGCAAGGAATCCCTGTGTTACAGGGCCCAACGAATTAACAACTTAAAGTAGCAACATTTTGTACAGATGAAACTTTGTGTTGGTAATAAATTCATTTGAATGGAAAGGGCAAATAAAATTGTAGTTATGAACATTGTGAATTATAAACACAATATCACACAAATATAACTGATTACGAATAAATCGATTAAATAGAATGTAAGATTCGTGTTATTACATACACAGTGTAACACTAGGAAACCGAAAAACAGCCTATTCCTGAAATCGCAGGAAGGAAATAATATTACTTAAACCCTGGTGAAAAATTTATTATTTTTAATTTTTTCATACACAGCAAAAAAAGGTATTGAAACGCAGGAAAAAAAGTCATATTTTGACATGGATAATGGGAATGTTATTGGTTTCCTCGTGTATAAATGCCTCTATTCGACGTTCGTATTATTATTGTGTTCCTAACTAAGCTAAAGGTGTGAAACTGGATATCTACTTCAAGTGGTTTCGTCTGAATATTTACTCGGGCTCTTGAAACAACTATCGTCTAGGACGGCCCTTGTAAATTGTTTTAGTTAGTAACTAAGATTTACAAGGCATTATTTATTTATTACTGATTTTAATATACGTTAACAACATCATATTTTGCGCACCCGTTAATTTTACTATCTATTTATAAAACAGAGAAACTGTCTTCATGTGATGATTTATTTTTTGTTACAGGATCTTAAACTCCAAAGGATGGATGGAAGTTCCAGTCCAAGTGACAGTAATATAGTGACTAAGACCATTTAGTGCATAACTCGGCTGTAGTGAAATTACACCAAAGGCCTTGACAAAGATAATTTTAAAGACAATCGTAATACAGTATTTAAGTAGTTATAATATAGTGCATAATTTAATAAATATTAGAACAAAGTTATTAATAATGTTAGAAATAAAATGAGAAGAATGGAGCTTGTTTTAAAAAAGCCACGTCACTCGGAAACTAACGAATAGAAAGCATCAGGGTTTTAACTGATTATAAAATAAATGTAGTTAAAACTAAACATTGTAATACTTATAATTTAAGACTGTAGATAGATAGTGATACAATCACCACTTTATCGATTTAGTGAATAATAGATAGAAATGAAGTGTAATGTACGATTCACATCAAATTACTCAAATTGGGGCACAGCTTCTGAGAGTAAGAAACATACCTATTGACATGAAAATGTTAGTATTCATGATAACATTGATATTACTGCAGAATACGCAAATAAATATTGTGAAATAAAAGTTTTGTAGAATTAAATTTCTCTTGTTTTAGTACTCCCACATGAGTCATTTGATGTGAATTGGACATGACGGGATGTTGAATTATGTAAAATTGTTTTTTAATCCCGTATGTGCCTACATCATTTTTATACTGAGGTCGCGCCCAAAGATACCTGAACCCATATTTACAGGCGATATTAAACGTTATCTATGTGTCGCTGATCGTGCTGTTCTCAACACATTTCATCGGTTTCGTATCTTTAGCAAGCTTCTGGTTTCGATTGTCTCGATGTTTGTCAGCTTTACAGATTTTTAAACATACAACATATGTCAGATGACAATATTATCTTGGAGTTGGCCTGATAATGGAATCAAAATATGGCACAGAAATTTGGGAGCAAAAGAACATACATTGTTTGGGTTCGTTAGACTCATTTTAATGGGTATAAGATAAAATAACTAAAGGCAAGACAAACGATTGTATCGAAAAATGAAACAGAAAAAAACTAAAATACTAGTAAATACATTACATTAATTTGCTCGGAAATTGCAAACTAATGATAAGTAAATACTTAATTCATGTAAGGTCAAGATTGGCCGAAGTCAGGTGAGGATCTAAGGCCATTGTCTACGTAGAATTCACGTCATACATAACGGAGCAGGGGGAGGGTAAAGTAAATGTAACTATTAAATAATAGTAGTCTTTCATCCTAAGCCTCAGTGTACATTTAAAAGTACACTCTGTTTCAACGAAATTAAAACTTTTAGTAAAAATGATATCTATCTAGCAACACGTTGGTTTAATCGATTCTGCTAACAAATTATATTCGACAAAGTTTACTCCTGAGTAAAATTAAAAAAACGATTGAATGAAAATTATGTGGGGATTTAATATCAGTGTTAATATTTTCTCAAATCTAGTTTCTTCTGGCACGACCTCTGTCATAAGTTTATTGAAATTGTAGAAAATCAAGCTAATCAAGAATGTTATACGTTCATCTATTGATTGTATCATTTTATATGCAAAGTTTTGTGAGAAAAATCATTTAATTGGACAGTTTATAATAATTACACTAGGAATGACGCCGATTATTAATGTAAACTAAACAATTAAAAAAATTTGTACGGGTAGCGAATGCTGCTAAAAAAAGCAGTCCATTCTTTATTTATGGTTTTCTATAGTAAGTAAAAGGTTTCCGTATTATTTCCATAAAAATGAAATGCAGACATTTCAATCATTTTGTTCGTTTAACAAAGCACATTTATTAAATGTTTGAACTCGAAAAACAATCGTTTTAATGGCTTCAATTTATACGCTTAAAACTGGCCACGAACAATTTATAAAAACAACATATGGGAGAGATTTAGGGCCAAATCGAAACACGGGCAATATTTTCAAATAAAAGTCACCAAGAATTATCTACCTATTTTATTTGAGCTGGAACATGGCCAGAAATTGCTTGCTGATATGCAGAGCAATATTTTACTTTAAGTTATTTCAGACAACATTGTTTTAAAGTAGAGTTTGAATCTGGAAGTAAATCAGAAAACGTTTCAACGTAACTGTGAATTATTGTCATATTTTTGGGCATGTATTGTTTACATCGTTTAAACGATTCATTCATTGTTTTGACCACATGTTTGAATTACAATACAAATAGCAGATAATTTGTTATGGAGTATTTTATAAGGTCACGCGTCGATATGAAATATTTACAACAGCTAATATTTTATGTCTAACAAAAAAAACGTAATTCACCAGTTCTACCTAATAATAGCCTTAACAAATTATAATTTGAGAATTTCGTATATCAAATATGTAATGAATTTGTAGTTAAAATTGGTTCAATTATTTAAATGGAATTTTGGATCTCTTTCCAGATAAGAACAGAGACGTAAATATTTTCCATGTTTCCGGTAAAATCAAACACCCAGTAATTATATATTTTCAATTAAAAAACTTTTTAGTAAAATACTTCAGCTTTTCTCACTGTCTTTTAAAACCTACAAGTTTGTTAATAACTCGAAATAATTCTAAATGTTAATATAGAAAATGTAAATAAAATGATTAGGTAGAATAAATGTTGTTGACATCAGACTGATAGTAGCTACTGTTATAGTTTTAGCTTTAAATATACTGTTTATAATAACCAGAAATCGGACAAATATGCGTCATTGTTTGCAATAATATGAACATAACTACAAAGTAGAATAAATAATTAATAAAGTAATTGTTTTCTGAAAATTACATAATTATTTGATACCGGTAACCATGAAAATATGAGTAAATAGTCACTTTAAGGAATCGAAATTGAATTAATAAAAAAAATGTTTGAATAATCATTGATTCAACATTGTGTTCATGTCCATAATTATTACTGCGAACAATGGCGAACAATTGTCCAATCTCTGAATTAATAACTAAAGACACTAAAATCAAAAGAGCCAACACAAAAGTTCGTTAGAGAGGGTTTCACAAAAAAAAATCTACATTATTCAAAATAAAACCAAAAAAATAAATAAATTTAACACAGGCCAAGTAGATAATATCTTGCCGAAGGAAATCAGGCCAGATAGAGATACGCGGCCTGGAACCTTGTTTCTCGCCGAGATTTGTACAGTGCTTTTCATAAACTTGCAATGAAATCAAAAATCGAAAGTGATTTTCACAGTACACAAACAAATAAGTCAAAGAACGAAACGAATCTACAAAATAATAAAAAAACAACCCGTACGTCATTTTTTTTTACTATATGAAATAATCTTTTACCCGGTGACATTGACATTAGTTTTTTTTACGGTGAAATGCCAAGATGTTCTGTCACTATACAAGTTACTTCCGGTGTTAAACTTTTTAAAGCAGGTTGTTTCCGGTACTTTGCAGTCCAAAGACTCTCTATAGTTAATTTGTCTTACGTACAGTCGCCATCAGATATAACAAAGCGGCCACGGTGCCCAAAAATACGAGTATCTGAATATGCACTCTAATGCCATGGCAATAGAGGTCTGCTTAGACATTTGTGAGCACCCTAGCTGCTCCGATATAGAGGGTTACTTTTTCACCAGTACAATAAATCAACATACGTAAGGGTAGTCCAAAATATAAAATACTAGACTTCTTTGTTACTACCCCTTTGCAATAAAAATACTAAAATACTAATGTTCGAACTTACCCACAAATCTAATAAGAAATGTAGACGTATAACGCATCTATCGACGTGAATAACTAGCAAATTGCACGAACTATCAACTGTTTGTTTAAAAAAAAATGTCATCGCGCGGCCTTCGTCATACCATACCGTTGACGCCTTGTAATTAGTGCGCCCATTATGTTACATTTGCATGAAGGATAAATTAATAAAAAATAAAAATAAAATGTGTTAATTTTATTTGATAAATGTGATCTATTACCGATACCAATTACATGGTTAAATGTATTGTGCCGGTGAAAAAGTAACCCTATCTCAGATTGCGACTGTTATGTACTCGTACTAACGAACTCATAAATTTGTACTGGTAGTTTTGATTTTCGTATCTGTAGTTGAATAAATTGGGTGTTTCTCCATTGAAACGGTTTGTATGTAGTTAATTAACAATTAAATTAGAATAAACTATGTTCCGTGTCTCTGATTTGCATTCAATGGTTAGATTTTGAAATCACTTGTATTTACAATCAAATCGTCAATATAATGATACAAGGAAACAAATGGATTTCCAGGTTTTAATTGACATAGTTTATATATTTTTGAGTATAACAATGTATTCATGTCTACATTGTTTTTGGTAGGTGTATTATTTTGAGAAGGTACCTAAATACATTTATAACATACTTTCATTGTCTGTCTGCGGATGCTTTGTTATACACATTTAATGTTATTGTTTAAGAAAAAGTAAAATGTACATTTATTTCGATATTTTCTCAATCACATTTTTTTTAAACAAATTAATATTTTCATAAAGTTTCTTTAATACATACATTTTCCTTGTACTCATTCAGAACTTTGCTTGCGCAAAATAACTTATATTGAGTACCTATTTTTTAAATACCCAGAATATTTTCGTGTACAAGTTTGAAAAAAAAAATGTTTTTAAACGGTTTTTATTAACTTCACCGCGTATCAACTGTCGTCGATGCTTCAAATCTAGTGATCGATTTTTCGACCACTTCTACTGCACGGAAATCAATAAAATTTGGAACTCTTATCAAGTCCCCATGACAATGCAATATTATAATATTTGTATCCTTGTATCCTCAAAGCCTGATGCTGCAGACGTACTGCTTACCTTAACCGAGAGTGTTAGACACTTGAAAATGAAAGTAGAGCATGTTAAGCATAATCAAATGCTAACAGCCTAATCTTGACTTCCAACTCCTCACTCCTGATGCTGCAGTACTGCCTACAATAACCGCAAGGATTATCTTTTAGCGATATCTTGATTTAAAAGAAGTTCTTTTGATATGAAGTAAAAACATGCGAATTTAATACTAATGTCCAACTCCTCAAATCTGATACTCCAGTGTTACTGCCTGCCACAACCGCTAGGTTTAGCGACATGTAGATTTTGTAGTACTGCTTTAGACATTAGGCAGAAACATACGGATTTAATTATCATCATCATCATCATATCAGCCGAAAGGCGTTCACTGGTGAATATAGGCCTCCCCCAAAGATTACCACAAGAACCGGCCATGTGCCACCCGCATCCAGTGACCTTCACCAGGTCATGTGGGGGGCAGGGTCCACCTTGTGGGGGGCCTACCCACGCTGCGCCTTCCAGTACGTGACCGCCACTCGAGAACCTTACCGCCCCAACGGCCGTCGGTTCCACGCGCGACAAGCCCCGCCTACATCAGTTTAGCGATATAAAGAGCTATATCGGTTACTTTGGTTCTGCTGGTCTCATTTCTAATCCGATCTCGCAGAGCGACTCTTAGCATAGGCCTCTCCATTGCCCTTTGGGTGACTTGGAGCCTTCTTATGAGGCCCATTGTAAGCGACCGCGGTTTACTACCGTATGTCATTACTACAGCCCGCCGGCTGATAGACACATAGGGTCACGACTGATAGAGTGACAGCGTGAGTGATTCGCGTAGGGCGAGCCGTTGGGCCTGCGACTCTCCAGCTGATAGAGTGACAGCGTGAGTGAATCGCGTAGAGCGAGCCGTCGGGCCTGCGGCCCTCCAGCTGATAGAGTGACAGCGTGAGTGAATCGCGTAGAGCGAGCCGTCGGGCCTGCGGCCCTCCAGCTGATAGAGTGACAGCGTGAGTGAATCGCGTAGGGCGAGCCGACGACCCTACGGCCCTCCAACTGATAGAGTGACAGCGTGAGTGAATCGCGTAGGGCGAGCCGTCGGGCCTACGGCCCTCCGGGTGATAGAGTGACAGCGTGAGTGGATAGCGTAGGGTGACCCGTCGGGCCTGCGGCCCTCCAGCTGATAGAGTGACAGCGTGAGTGGATAGCGTAGGGAGAGCCGTCGGGCCTGCGGCCCTCCAGCTAGTAGAGTGACAGCGTGAGTGAATCGCGTATGGCGAGCCGTCGGGCCTGCGGCCCTCCAGCTGATAGAGTGACAGCGTGAGTGGATCCCGTAGCGAGAGCCGTCGGGCTTGCGGCCCTCGAACTTATAGAGTGACAGCGTGAGTGAATCGCGTAGGGCGAGCCGTCGGGCCTGCGGCCCTCCAGCTAGTAAACTGGCAGCGTGAGTGGATCGTGTAGGGCGAGCCGTCGGGCCTGCGGCCCTCCAGCTGATAGAGTAATAGCGTGAGTGGATCGCGAAGGAAGAGCCGTCGGGCCTGCGGCCCTCCAACTGATAGAGTGACAGCGTGAGTGAATCGGCTAATAGACTCACAGCATGAGTGGTTCGCGTAGCGCGGACCGTCGGGCCTGCGGCCATACAGCTAATAGATTGATAGCGTGAGTGATTCGCGTAGGGCGAGCCGTTGGACATGCAGGCATCCGGTTGATGAGACAGAAAGTATGAGTATACACCTCGGGTTCGCGTAGGACGTGCCGTTGGGCCTGCGGCCCTCCGGTTGACAGGCTGACAACGCAGGTGGTTTGCGTAGGATGTGAGTCTCTCGGATTTACGTAGTGCGTGCCATAGTGCCGTCGGGCCTTTGGCCCTCCGGTTGATATATTGCATGGATTGACCCTTATGGACCTCAGTTCGCGTCGGACTTTCCGTCAGACCTGCGGTCCTCCGGTTGGTCTGAGAGAATGAGTTTATATTTTATAGTCTCAAAATTCGACTTGTATAATGTGTACAATTTAAAAATTTGGGCTTGATTTTCTCAATAAACCAAATTGATTGATATATTCCTTATTGTCAGGTACTTATTGTATGAATAACATGTCCATTTGAGACACTTCGGGCATTCAAGCTTACATTGACCACGCCCAGCCTTTGGTTTTCATTTGTCGATTGAGATATTTAATAACATTTTTTTAGTGTCGGATTTCTAAAAATATCTATTCTGCTGGGATTCGCCTCCCGTTTACACATAAAATAATGTCCATTACGTTTAGATATGTGTCGTGATTCGTGATGAAAGCGCGAGAGTATAAGCGCTACTTAGCATGTATAATTTATATTACATATTATAAACAACATCTTTGATCTAGAATAAGTAGGTATAGTATCGGAAATTATCTTAACAATTGCACAAAAAACTTGAAAATAAAATAAGTAAAAAAAGTTTTAAGTTAAACAGTTTTTATTGCACCAAAAACTAGAAAATAAAAATTTATTGTATCTAACCGTAGATGCTACTTTCAGTAGATTACTCACGTGAAACTATTATCACTGTAGTCTTCCCAAGTCGGATGCTGAAAGCTACGTTTAGCCTCTATGTCAGTGGATTAAGCGTTACCTAATCGGAAACTTTTACCAAACTAAAATAAAAACGTGGGGCGTTATTATAAAGAAACGTACAAGTTCAAAATATGTAATTGTAGCTTTAATTTTGCAATTAATCATCGATCTGTTCCATCATTTCTACAGAGTTAAATAGCTTTTATCAAGGCCAGAACAAAACTTATTACACTATTCCTGTCTTGATTTCTATGTGTGTTCTTAAATAACTATACTTAGGTAGTGACTTAATCACAATTGCGTACGCCCCACGTTTTTATTTTAGTTTGGTAAAAGTTTCCGGTTAGGTAACGCTTAATCCACTGACATAGAGGCTAAACGTAGCTTTCAGCATCCGACTTGGGAAGACTGCAGTGATAATAGTTTCACGTGAGTAATCTACTGAAAGTAGCATCTACGGTTAGATACAATAAATTTTTATTTTCTAGTTTTTGGTGCAATAAAAACTGTTTAACTTAAAACTTTTTTTACTTATTTTATTTACTGAACCATCTGAAATTAAAAAAGTTTTTGATACCTTGTTTTAATTTTTTTATTGAAATTATTCTAAATCTTGAGTGAGCTTGTAACACTGGAATATAGTAAAATAGTAAAGATAAAATAATGAAAAGAAGTTTTAAGAATGCCAAAGTTTTGTTAAGAATTGAAATTGTGTCTTAAATTTAACGGCTATTTGAATTGTTTGATTAAGTCTAGCGCATTGACCTATTGTTTCCATATTTTTAAATAATTTTGCTGGTTAATTTACTTTGTTTTTCCTTTGGCAGACTAATGCAATAGTATTACAATGTAAAAGAAGCAAACACACTTCAGTGAACACAGTGTAACAAAAAAAGCAGGGTTATGACTAAAATTACTAGTAGTAGTAAAATTTGATCTACCGCTATTTGACTGTGAGTTTAAGTCTTCGGCTACTTTTTTGTCGATTGTACTAAGGCTAACTAACAGGCATTTTATTGCAATACCGTGGTCAATTTTGTAAATGCGTAAAAATATGGTTGATATTGGAGTTTTTGCAGTATTTTTTATGAACAATTTCACCTAATTTGCTCTTGAGTGCAACCTTTTGCATCTCAAACTTTGAAATTCGCAATATTGTCTCTGTCCCTCCAACACAGGCCGTCATTAGTATGAAAAAGACAAATTCTTGAAAAATTCGGATTTTAAAGTTTGTGGTAGGCAGGCAGAGGTGGATAAAGTATCCGGTCTTGTTACTAGGTGAGAGTATTTATTAAGAGTGCGTTTTTTGGCTCAATTTCAAAGTTGATCCAAGATTTTTCATGTCAACCACTAATCTAACCTATTCCGATCATCCACGTGATTATTTTTGATCTCCTAGGTGATCTGATTGGTCCAATTATTGTGTCTGTCATGCTCCTTGGGTGATTATAGCGGACAGAATTATATACAGTACCATACCCTAGAAAGTTGTTAATCTGCGAGTGATCTTAGTGTTGGACGAACTTATCTATACTAGAAATCGAATCACAATCCGCTGGTGATTTTAAGGATAGAAATCTAGAAATTTCATTGCACAAGCCATGTTTTCTTTTCTCAAATTTTAAAGTAGGTAATCAAGACTTTAAAACATTTAAGTCGAGGCCCTTTCTTAATAAACGCCTTCTGACCTAACAAGCCGCTAAGTATTATTTGTCTCTTTCAGTCTTATCAATTTATTTATACGACAGACAGCTTATTAAGTTAGGAGATGTTTATAAAGAAGGGGGGTCAAAAAATTGCTTGTTAGCCATTTTAACAATATGGCAGAAGCAGTTTTAAGCTGTGACACTATTGCATTCGGTCACCGTTATTGCCTACCTCAAAAGAGCCCGAAACGAATAGAAATAAATCTTCGCCAGTTCTGTAGATGTAGGTAGTCATTTCTATATTTTATTTTTGTACCCCTCGGTGTAAGCATTACTTATAACTGTCAATTAATGTATTAATTTAACTAGAAACTCTAGTTAGAGTTCAGACCTAAATACAAAATAAACAAATATGCGTGACTATGAAGTTGTATTTTTTACCAATTCCTAATCCATACTCCGTGCTACAAGCATGTGTATTCGGGGTACGCGCCACAAATTTAACTCCATCAAAAACTTCTTTGGCCTAAGCGATGGCGCAGCCCTACCCAATCTTTCCTCTACCTGACTAGAGTACCTAATATCTCCATCAGTGCTTGCGTGATAACTATTTATTTATTTATTTATTCTTAAATTACCCTTTTGTTACTATATTTTTGTTAATAAATGAGTTATTATCCTAAAAAAAAATTCCTAATCCACACTATACAGGTCAACCGCGTGGTGATGGCACGGCAATAAGAATACAAGTGAGGAGTGTCTTTTCAAAAGGGCTTATTTCCACTTTGTCAACAAAGGTTATTTTTGGGCGGATTTTTATTTTGTTGTCGTTTTTTTAAAATTTTCCTTTGGACTTTTTTACATTTTTTCTATTCAGAATCACGAGCCCTTTCGATCCTAATAGAAATAAAAAATGTCCCATGAAAAAAATCCATTGAGTTACTATTTTTCATACACTTTTTTCTGCTAATGAGGATCGAAAGAGCTCGCGATTCTGAGTAGGAAAAATTTGAATATATCCAAACTTGGAAAATTTTAAAAATTATAACAAAATAAAAATCCACCCATTTTTTATATGTTTTCATAATATAAATAACCTCTGTTAGCATAGTGGAAATAAGCCCTTTTGAAAAGACAATCTTCAAGAGTCATCGTCCCGTAAGTGTCGTCATAAGAGTCAAATAAGAATGAATGAATTAATATACAAACGATACACCTGGAGTATGTGTGGCTGCTCTCGCGTTTCCGCTACTGCAGCTGTGGTCGCATCCCACGATGGTGGGATGGTCGTTGCACCGTCATTTGGGGATGGTGGTGAGAGGCTGTTGAAGGAAAATTTGCCAGGGGAATGGTGTGAGTAATTAAGATAAGGTAAGATTGCGGTTGGGCAAGGAAAAGTCTGGGATCTGAGATCTGAAAAGGACAAAACAAAGACATTAAAAGAGAGAGATTGGTGTTTGGTACGCGGCTGACTCGAATAAGGGATTGAAGAAATGAAATGAATAAGAGATAAGTGCTCCCTTGTAAATAAAAGAGAGACTTCTTAAGCCGCGTTTTAACTTACTGTTCTGAGCGAGCATTCGTTGGTCCTTCGGCAGATCAAAACAGGATTCCATATCAAAATGTTCGTTCAGAACACTAAGTGAAAACGCGGCTTTATCTACACGGGAGCGCTCTTCTTTTGTTCATTTCTCTAGCGTACTAGCTTGCAGTGGGACCAGTGCCATAAAATGTCATGATCTTAAGTTAAGTGTTTTTATACCAAGTACTCGGATTTAAAATAAAAAAATAAAAACAAGTAATGCCTCAAAATGACGGGAACTATATAATTATGAAAACACCCTTCCATAAACACTGGGTTCACCCTTATCACTAATAAACCTTGATCCTCATTAAAAAGTAATAATATTCTCATCACGTCTCAAGCAAGCATCACGCTAAAAACAACCTTTTGCGGTCTGCAAAAACCAACAAGATACGTCAACACTCTTATTCCAACTGATTAAAACGCATTTTCGTTTGCACTTAGGCATGATCGGGGGGAACCAGCTGAAAATAGCATACATGCGGTGTTGCCAGAGGCTGCACAAAATTTCCATTTTCCAAGCGATTTCACACAAATTAATGTCCCAAATACGTCGCCGCCCAGCAATTTATTGCGGATTTGCATCTAAGGGTACTTTTTACTGGTCGAATGGATTGCAATATCTAAATAGGGTTTAGATTGTGAATAGATGTAACAAAAATAATAGTGATCCAAATACACAGCACTAATTTTGAAAATTTCAAAAGATGGTTTTACAAATACGGCGCATATTAATAATTTATATTATAGTTTGTCTACTGGTTTTACTCACTTGAGGCACAGGCAGAGAGAATCATAAATAATCTCTTTTTTACCCTAATGTTATTGACTGACAAAAGGAGATGCATATATTATAGCGATTACTGCTATTTACTGTTACTGCCAAAGTTGACAGACTATGGACTTTTTTCTGATCAGATTTATTGTTTCTAGTTAAGTATTTTATTATTCTTTTAATTTTTAACAACAATTTTGTGTAGCAGCTGCAATCAGGTATCAGGGTTACAATCGCAAAAACTGAATTAGCGCATATTTTTTAGTTTACAATAATATCGATATATAAGGTCCTAATTTATTAGATGCATATATTTTTACAGCTGATAGTACTCGGTTTCTGGAGTATATTAAACCGTGAAACATTATAGCTTTTACGATGTTTTTTTGGAGAAAACGGAAAAACAAATTTGCTACGTAGAAACATCCTGTTTATGTGATTATTAAATGAAAACTTATTGAACAGATTCTACTACCTCTTTTACGTACCACTTAAACTGGAACTTGCCACTTCTCGTCGATAAATTAAATACTTGATTGTCAATGTCATGTTATTTTCCGTTGGATTGTGTCGTTTGACATGACAGACAGTGTTATTGTGACATGTGATAATGCACACATGATGATTTTTTTTAGACGAAATTATAATTAATTTTTTTGTAGGAAAATGAAAACAAAAAGTTACATGAAAAGATTTCTTAATTTATATTTAAAGTTAATTATTTTAATGTTAAGTATCATGTGTTAAAATATCTGCAACTAATAAATTAGGACCTTATATATGAGTAGATAATTAAAAGGACTCAAATATACTTGCTTCTGCTAATAAACAAGTGTATTTTGCGAGTTGTTTCATTATACAGCTACAGCTAGCGCTTTCGATTCCAATTTCGTAATAATCTTATTTGTAATATTTATTGAGAATAAATATTTATCCCAAATTTGTAATATTTATTGAAAATATATATTTTGCTCGTCTACAAAGACGTTTTCCGTATCGTGCCTTGAAATCCTTACTATCTTCAGCATTTTGATTCAATTTTTTTAAACATTCGCTTCATTTAGAACACGTGCCAAAAAGCGATTTCCTCAAAATAACTATTTTGCTTCGCATAATTAATTGTTAATAGGTTATAGGTATCTCGTCTCTAATTGCGTCCCAATTAGCGTATAATCTTCCAGTGAACAGGGTATTTCTTATTTAGTTTGACTTATTACAGTCACGACCATATTCAAAAGTTAACGGTTTCCAGGATATCCAGCATTTCGATACTCATTTCTGCAGTAGCCCCTGAGTCGAGCTATCTGTTCATCTATAAAAATATAGAAGAATAATACTACGACAATTTGGGATTATCCGCATTATAAAAAAGTAACACCAACATCAATTTGTTTAATTATATAAAACAAATTGATGTTTTCTAATCATGAATTGATTACAGCGCCCTCTATAGCAAATTCAACGCAACGGAGAGTTGTCGAGTTTGCGGACGACTGTGGTAGACACGCGTCTTTGAGTGGCTTAAGGTTGTAGTACCTTCGAAACATTAAGCACAGATGTCGCTAGTGATTAGCTTCACAATACCATTGACTAAATTCGCCGTGATCGACGGAAGGTCATCTGGTGTAATTGGAAGCACGTTGGACCGGCAATCCAGAGGAAGCGGGTTCGAATCCCGTGATAACCAGAGTCTTTCGCAGTTGATTTTTTCTATGGTAAGCACATCTGTTACGACATTGTGGGATAGAAGAATAAGTTAGTGTAAATTTAAATTTCTGTAGATGGCTGTTACATGTCACAAATCTAAACGAGAAATATCCTTGATAAAACCATTTATTTGCTAAAATATTCACTACATTTTTATTAACCGACTTCAAAAAAGGAGGAGGTTCTCAATACGACTGATTTTTTTTTGTTGTATGCATGTTACTGGATATTTCAGTGAATTATGAACAGATTGGAATTTTTATTTGTAATCGAACGTGTATAACCCCGAGATGGTCCCGTTGGCACCAAGTTGGAGTCTGATGATGAAATCGAGGGATCTCTTCGAATGTTATAGGTAGCTACATGTTTGGCCCTTTTGATTTACAAGCATTCGCATTCAGAAAGTACCAATGATAAGAAATGATAGGAATGATAGGTAACAAATCGAGGATCTTGGAGAAATCTGTTGAAGTCGTTTTTTAAATTTTTAATTTAGTGATTATTTTCACGCGGTTTGCCTCAACAAAGCTTTGAGAATCGCCAAAACTACATTAAACAATAATCTTTAATCTAAATCGGATTTCAACCTTTAGTTCGCAAAATAATAGCGAAAATGCCACCAATATTCGGCGTTCAAAATTCACGGGTGGATAGCCTCCACGCCTGACGTTTGTGCAGTCACGCGTTCGATCCCGGGTAGAGCTAATCGGTTAAACCGGATTATCATGGGTACTGTCCAATTTTATGCGTATTAAAGGAAATTGCCATCCAGTGTTTTTGGCTGGCTACGATAAATTTTGGATAAGCCGCAGTACTGTTCAGTTTTTATTGTTTTGGCGTTTTAAATACATTTTTCTCAAACATGCAATGAAATACAGTCTTTACGTTCCTTAAAATAGACTCGGAAGTATCGCTTTTAGGGCGCAGTAACTCACTGGGATGGAAATGGAATTTCATAACACTTTTGAGGCCTAGGCCTGCACAGTAACTTTTTTTTTTAATTTCGACTACATTATAATTTTTTTCTATTTCTTTATATGTTTGAGAAAAGCACTATACATGCCTCGGCGTGAAAGTCTCGTTACCTATACGGACTCGCTCGCATGCTCGCTCAGCCGTATATACCAACTTGGCCGGAAATCCTCATTTTCCCGGCCTCTCATGTAATATACTATTAAGCATTAAAAATTTTGAGGGTTTGATGATGGATGAAAAATATATATTAGCCCCCTTGTTCATAAACGTGTCCCAATTTAGCAAGCCCATAAGAATTGTTTGACCATTTTTTGTAACGTATTTTTATACGATTTCTTCATGACTTCTCTTCTTCTTTTCTAGCGCGCTCAAAATATATATGCGCTAAATTATAAACAGTTTATCCTTCTCTTTGTTTCGTGAAATTGGAGTCCCCGAGAAGATTACAAACATGATTAAGGCCATCTACAGGAACTACTCCTGTAGAGTAACTCACGACGGTCTCATCTCGGAGGACATACCTGTTCATGCGGGTGTACGCCAGGGGTGTCTTCTTTCCCCTCTCCTCTTCCTTGTCGTTCTCGATGGCATCATGGTCAAGACCAACAGTAAGCGCCGCGGCATAGAGTGGGGGCTGTCCAACGTGCTGGAAGACTTAGACTATGCCGATGACCTATGCCTATTGAGCCACACACGTGCCGACATGCAAGCCAAAATGGACGACCTACGGCGAGAGGCCTTGGAGACGGGACTTAAAATCAACACCAGGAAGACCCAAGACATGAGGTGCGGAGCAACCAGCTCGGTACCGTTGCTCATTGGCACAGAGGGCGTGGAGACAGTCCACAAATTTACGTACCTCGGTAGTGTAGTGTCGGAAACTGGAGGGACCGAAGAGGACATCGCTTCAAGGATCGCTAAAGGGAGAGCAACCTTCGCACAGCTCCGTCCTGTATGGCAATCGCGGAAACTGACTCGGAGAGTTAAGCTCAAGATATTCCGGTCCAACGTGAAATCCGTGTTGCTGTACGGATGTGAGACGTGGAAGGTCACTAAAGACATCTCGCACCGGCTACAGGTCTTTATCAACCGCTGTCTTCGCCGCATTCTCGGCGTGTTCTGGCCCGAGAAAATCTCCAACACAGATCTATGGGAACGCTGTGGTGAGACTCCGATCGACCAGCAGATCAAACGCCGCAAATGGAACTGGATTGGCCATACGCTCCGAAGGGACCCCGATCATATACCGAGGCAAGCCCTAGACTGGAATCCCCAAGGAAAGCGAAAACGTGGCCGCCCCAAGCAGACCTGGCGGCGGACGATCACTGCAGAAGCGAAGGCGATAGGGATGACCTGGAGCGAAGTAAAGCGCGAAGCTCAAGACCGTTCGGGATGGCGACGCACTGTGGACGCCCTCTGCCCCATCTAGGGGACATAGGACATTAAGTCAAGTAAGTCTTCTCTTTGTTAACTTACCCCGTTCATGAATATATAAATTTCTGGAAACATGTTACTACTTAAAGGATCAAAATTGTAGCAACAACGTACAACATTATTTATTTTTTAGTCATAAACAATTGGTGATACCGCAAGGAAATAATTTTTGTGGATATGACATTATGATTCACACAAAATTGTTTATTATGACACTTTTACCGCACTGTTTTAGAATCTGGATCTTAAATGTATAAGTCACTATCACTGGCACAATATTCACGTAACATTGATTTAGTTAGTAAATATATTTATTTAATTGATAGAGACAGACATATTTAGTTAAACATGTAAATTTTATTTATTCACTTCACTATTTCCGAAACCAATGATAATGAAAACATAGTAGTATAATTGCTTATGTCGTTACATACGCATAGTATTTCTCAAGAGGACGACAGACCCAGTCTCCTATTTCTTACCTGGGAAATAATAAGATCTTAAAGATCATTGTGTTTTTTTTTTTCAAATAGATATAGGTGTGTGTCATAGAGAAGTAGCCAGCGAAGTCGGCCAAGAAGGGTAAGTATAAACATGGCTGACTCTCATACAATTACCCAAAAATACTCATAAGTATGAGTAAATAAATAAATAATAAATAAATAAATATCTTGGGACATCTTACACAAATCGACCTAGTCCCACGGTAAGCTCAATTAAGGCTTGTGATGTGGGTACCAGGCGACGATATATATAATAGATAGATACATATAGATACTTAAATACATAGACAGCCATGACCAAGGAACAAACATTTGTGTTAAATAAATACACAAAGAATGCCCTCGCCGGGATTCGAACCCGGAACCTCCAGCTTCGTAGGCAGGGTCACTACCAACTAGGCTACGGAGGCTGACAAATGAGTAGGTATATACAGGTGTGGGTAGGCATACCAATTAAACGATACCGTGCTAGCAAAATCCCTATTATAGTCTTTTTCAGGGTCCGTAACAACCATTATAGATTTGCCATGTTCGTCTGTCTCCAGAATAGCTTAGTGACCGTTAGTAGGTACTAGAAAGTTGCAATTTCGTAAAGATTATATTATACACATTAATCTTCACAAAAAATCTTTTGTCAGCCTCTGTAGCCTAGTTGGTAGTGACCCTGCCTACGAAGCTGGAGGTTCCGGGTTCGAATCCTGGCGAGGGCATTCTTTGTGTATTTATTTATCACAAATGTTTGTTCCTTGGTCATGGCTGTGTATGTATCTAAGTATCTATACGTATCTATCTATTATATATATCGTCGCCTGGTACCCACAACACAAGCCTTAATTGAGCTTACCGTGGGACTAAGTTGATCTGTGTAAGATGTCCCAAGATATTTATTTATTTATTTATTTATTTTTATTTATTTAAAATGGTAGAACAAATATGAAAAAAAAATTGGGCACCTCTCCTCCACGTCACTACGTCAATCCTATAATGTGTATCGTTGAATACCTAGGCCTTTAAAATAGAATAAGGTTCTCAAAACAAAGTTTTTTTAAGTCAGTATTTTCGGTTATAATATATACGAAAACTTAAATATTTTCGTAGACCATTCCAAAATAAAACAAATAATTTTTATATATTTTAATTGGTCAAGTTTTTGGGGAGCAAATAGACAATAAATACTGATCTGAGCTGCAGTTGTCCTTTTCTTGCAATAACGCATGCAGTGAGAGCGACAATCAGGCAAAACACACCTACTCGTACCTATTTTTACAAATCAGGCAGTATGCTCTTAACTAGGTGGTTACATCAATAAGGCGATATTGCTCTGAACAATCAATTAGAAATCACCCTTATTGACAGCAGACAATGTGATTCCTGTGGTTTCAAGTGTATTGATTACGTTAATGATATATTAATATGTATGTTATTGGATTCGACTTTTGACGCAAAAAACGATTTAGTCGTGTGGTGGGTGCCCAGGCAAGATCAGGGTAGTTAGATTTTTTAAGTGATTGAAAAACATCTAATATGAATTGGTACAAAGGAGAAGGTGAGTGAAGTGAGAAATATAAATAAATTATTTCGTCATAGTTATATGTTTATTCTTATTAAAAACAGTGCGCGAAATAAATCAAGCACGTAAGTACTTACACTTAGTTGAATAAATACGTAGTTAAAACCATCAGCACTAAAGAATTATAAATAGAATTATATTTACTTACTAGGTATTATAATATTAATTTGATTTTGCTAGAAAAACGTTTTGTGTAAACATGAAATTTTAAACAAACTAATTTTCTGGTGAGGCTCGGCATTAACTACATCTAATAATTACAAAAAGTACAATCAGCGATAGAAATTTGCATCATAGAGGGGGTACCTACCATAGCTATACTTTTTGCCAAAAACTTGTTTATTGTAAATACGTTTTCATCACACTTGCTGTCTAAGCGCGCCATTGCTTGCATTCGCCGCGGGAGTAATAGAAAAGTTAAATTCCCTAGGGAGTTATAGAAATGTCAGTACATCATTCAATAATATTTTGTTTTTAACTTATTTTTTTGGGGAAAGTGTGATTAAAATTATTGTATGCATCACGGTTGGTAAGCGGAATACTAACTCGAGTCAGTAAAAGCTCTCCACCTACGGCGTCGGGCTTCTAATACTCTCGTTAATAATTCCGTACTTACCTCCCTTGATGCACAATGTAATATTTCTTAACCAGTGCATTTTCAATTATTACTAAAGGTGCTCTTTAACAGTGTTTTATTATTTGTATTCAAATTAAATCCACACGTTTCGATAAACTCTGTATCATCCAGGTACTTGTTAGTGCACTTGATCTGTCAATTAATGTCAATCATTGGTACGGCAATAACAACCATAAGTGCTCTTAACAATCAAAGGGGTAATTTTGATACCATAATTAATAATTAGATATGGCCACTTTGATCTGTAGGGCGTAAATTTACCATGTTTAGTGAGTGATCAAAACTAAATTGAGTAATAAATAAATAGATAATTAAAGGGTTCGTTTAATGGTGAAGATTGACGATGAGCAGCTGTGTCATCAATTAAGGATCGGAACTATGAGTGCAAAACTTTAATATTGACATAATTATGGGAACAATTTAGCAAAAAAAAAATACGAATATTATTTTAAATCTGTAGGTATCTAATTTTACGGAATCTTCAACTTACAATGTGTAGGTGTGTAGATATGTACATTTTATGGATGCATGTGCTATGTCAAGTCTACTTAAGAAGTTTTGTTAAAGTTTTGCACCCATAGTTCCGACCCCTAGTCATCATAAGTAAGTAAGTAAGTAAATATTCTTTATTGTGCACCACATACTTCATTAAAATACAAATACAGAAAAACATGTATCGATAGGCAACAACAGGCGGTCTTATCGCTTACAAACAATCATAGTGGACACTCTACTGTGATCTCCAACCCGCCTGGCCAGCGTGGCGATACATTTACCTCACACTTACAGAATAGAAGAGGCCTAATGCCCAGCAGTGAACTACGATACTTTCAACAAATCGACCTAGTCCCACTGTAATCTTGAGTCCTTTGTTGTGGGTACTAAACGACGAAATAATAATTATAAACACTGAGACTGGTGTCAAGCATTCAGATATATCTCTTAATGATGAAGTAATGGTTAGGTGTCGATAAATATGTTACAGATATTTATGTTGATTGACTTAAAATACAATCAAATCGATTATTTAATAAAATACCATTGCTTTCAATCGATTTTCACTGATATTTTGTCAGCCTTCATAGCCTAGTGGTAGTGATATTTGTTCCAGCCATGACGTCTGATGTATTAGTTATTTATGTATCTATCTATGATACCTATATATATCGTCGCCTGATATCCACATCACAAGCCTTAATTGAGCTTACCGTGGGACTAGGTCGAAATGTCTAAGATGTCCCAAGATAATTATTTATTTATAATTTAAAAAAAAATAAAAATAAAAAAAAAGTAAGATTGGGAAATTAACGAGAACGACCCATCACTAGTTGCAGAGTAATTTATTTAAGTACTGTGTTTAACAATTGCTGTCACTAACAAATGGCGGCAAATTCAAAATGTTCTCCACTCTGGCTACTATATAATACGCACCTATTTTTTTTTTAATTTGCAGCCGTTTTTATCAGTGATTGTTAAACAAAATATATTTAGAACCCAGTCAGATTATCAAACAAGTTCATCATCATTATATCAGCCGAAATACGCCCACTGCTGAACATAGGCCTCCCATTGAAACAAGTTGCGTCAGGATATATTTTTTTTCGATTTAATGAAACCGTCAAAATATGAAAATAGATCTTTTATGATATGTTTCATTATTTATGGATATAGTGTTATCCGTACCCATAAATAGTATTTCAAATACTCGATAATAAAGATTTTACAAACAGATTAAAGATTTTTTCTCTGGCCAATTGAAACCCTATAACTAGGTCACTCGGGAACAATATTAAAGCGACGTCACAGTTCAAATTGTAAGATATCTCTTAATTCGTGTTATTATTACAAGGTTCTAGAATGGCCTTGAGTTCCAATTTATTGAGTGCCTAATAGGTAAGATAAACAAAAGAAAATCTTGATGATTATTCATGGAGCGTTTGTGCAGAAAATGAAGGCGTCTAGCAACAATCTACGTCAATACCACTCACGTGCCATCACTTTCCAATTAATCTACCCATACAAGCCACAGTTCAGTATTGCCAAATTGCTTGTTAAAAAAGATTAGGCGTTACATTTTTTAGGTTTCATAACTATTTACAATCGAGTTCTTAAATATGTACGCATTTCTTCGCCTTACGGTGTTGATTTAGAGTGCAATATTGTGTATATATTTCTGAACTCGACTGTGATATCGTTCGTCAGTAGATTTTCCATAACTTTTGTTGTCTTTGACACTAAATATGTAATTGTATATTTATTATCTGCGACCGTGTTTAAGCATTATTATGCTGTAAACACAGTAACATGGTTGCTACTTTTTATCATAACAACAATTTGAAGGGTCCACGGAAAAAACATGTCCAATGCCTTAAAAATCAGGGCGAATTCACACCTTATTCTGTTAAAAGTAATGTGGGTTTTCCTTCTGTAACTTGAATGGACTAGACATTTGTTCTTTCCGTGGACCCTTCATTTATTAAAATGTTTTGTTCATAATTTTAATTTTATTGGCAGGTTGTTTCGTCAAGTCTATTCTATTTTTTGATTGTCAGGCAAAAGGAGTAGTAATATTAAAGTACCTACATTGTGGTAGCATTTTAATCAGAAATAAGTTTTATGACGAGTTACGTCGTAAAACTTATTCCGAAAAAAGGTTGATTATCTCTGAAAACAAACCGAATCCAAGAAATTTTATATAACATTAAATACTCAAAATACAGCATTAAAATCTTTCGTAACGTTCGCGATTATCGTGTATACTCACGTAATTTAAGTGGTCGATAATTGCTCGAAATGTCCCAATGTTTGGTCGCGGGTACTCCATGATGAGGATCCTCTAAATGGATCGAAATTATGTCGAGCAATTATCGACTTAAATTACGTGAGTAGCCCGTTTGATAAATATTTAAATATGTATCAAAGATGTCAAATACTATGTTTGTTTACTTTTTTGTTTCCTACCGACGAACGGTATAGGTATATCGATGTAACGCCAAAAAGAAGGGAAAACTAACAATATTTGTCAAGAAACGACGTGCAGATTATTATTAGTAATAAAAGTTGTATTAATATTATTTAAGAAACCTGTATGTTTTCAGTGGAATATGTGGACAGCTGGCCACTGATGGGCACGCCGTGGCCCTTACTCACGACATGGGGTTTATATATAACCTTCGTACTAGTGTGGGGCCCCTCCTATATGTCCACGAGGCCGGCTTATAAACTGAAGAACGTTTTAGCCTTGTACAATTTATTCCAAGTTGGACTATCCTGCTATATATTTTTCCTGGTAAGTTTAGTCAAGTTTTACGCAGCTTTTAATAAAATTTATGTTTCCCACACTTGTGGGCTAACGAACATTTTGTAGGTAATTTCAAAAAAAGACCCAATGATCCAGATTCTTCTAGTTCTGGGCTTATTTAGGTTTATTCAAAT